>QWTY01002419.1:0-13451 GCA_008033365.1 Pseudorectes ferrugineus
TGACAGCCTTTCCAGTTAAGAAAGTTTTCCTAGTATCCAATCTAAGCCTCCTCTGGTGCAGCTTGAGGCCATTTCTTCTGGTGCTATCACTTGCTACTTGTGAGAAGAGGCTGACCCCAACCTCGCTACAACCTCCTTTCAGATGGTTGTAGATAAGGCCTGCCCTGAGCCTCCTTTTCTCCAGGCTGAGCCCCTTTCCCAGCTCCCTCAGCCGCTCCTGGTAAGATTTGTGCTCCAGACCCTTTTTACAGAGCTTTGGCTGTAAGAAAAAAACAAGAAAATCAAAATCAAAAGCCAAGAAAATAAAATTTAAGAAACCCACAGACCCACAGCTGCACAAAACCTACTCCAAAATGTTCTCTGCATTTTTCTGTATACTTAGCAAGTGTTCAGTAGCTAAGTTTTGACACTTATTAGCCATTAAGCACAGACAGCTATTAGTTATTAAGAAGATGTGGACACCACAATTTTCAAAGAATTCGGCTCTGGTGCTGTCCAGAGCCTGCAGCAGCCAGGGGTGAGATCTGCTGCTCTCGGATGCTGCTGGGCTGCAGCAGCTGCAAGCCCTCGCCCTGCCGTGCACACCGAGAATCCCAGCAGTTCTCTCCAGACACCAGGGGCAGGGAGCCCTCAGGCACAGGAAACACTCAGCAGCCATCACAGAACCCAAAGGCAGGACTTGAAAGCAGTTCCCCACCATGGCCCACCCCCATCACACAAATCCTAGAGCTCATACGAAGTCAGTAATCCTCATACCAGGCACTCTAGGCACTGCAGGGGCTCTGCCCTGCCAGCTGGCATGTGCAGCTGACCTAGACTAATCTATGGTAGCCACTTGAAAAAGGTGCAAGATTTAAGAGTAATAAAGAATTAAAATAAAAATAAATTTTAAAAACCCACTAGAACACACCCCACCAAATAGACAAAAATCCTTTACTGTTGTGAAATAAAACATCAAACCATCCTGCAAGTTCAGAGGTACAGCAGAAAGCTGAACTTGGGTTTCTGCACCAAACCACTGCAGGATTTATCCAATTCACCATGCAGAATAGGAAAAAAACAAAAAGGTCTACACTTCCCAAGGTATTTTACAGCTCATCCTCCATTTTTTTAAAATGGCAGATCAGACCAAAAACCTACTATATTCTGGCTGTGAAGAATCAGGCTTTGCGTGATTTAAACCTTGAGATCCATTTAAAAATTAATTCCATTAAAGGTATGAAGTTAAGATATAAATGAAACAGAACTTACTTTATCGTAATATACCACTGCATTTTGATCAAACGTTTGCAGAAAGATGTTGAAATGCCCTTCCACACTACTTTAAACCTAATTTCGGAGAGCAGCAGCCTAGGACATGAGAGCTGTTACCGGTTCTGTGGTTGTCTTCAGAGCAATTGACCACCAAAGCCTGTGTTTAACTTTGGGCAGAATTCTGTTCAGCAGCTCTGAAAACTGGGCGGGGATGTGTTTGGACCTGGGTCACATTCCTCTCAGTACCCTCCACCAATTCCATACTGATAGCTGTTCCCACAGGAAAATCCTATTTGGGATCATTTTAAGAACAAACCCAGCCCTGTGTCAGCCCCTGACCAGCTGCACGTGAACCCCAGGAGGGGAAGGAAGGATTGATTTGGAAGCTCCTGACTGCCCTCAGTGGACCAGGGCCTGGAGCCGTTCCCACATTCCCGAGCAGCGGCTGTGGAGCAGGACAGTGCCCGATGTGCCCCATCGGTGTTTGGGGTGGCCAGGCCGTGGGGCCCTGGCTGGGCCAGGGCAGGGGCTCTCCAACCGCCCTGGATGTGGAACTGGAACCCGGCAACTGCCAGAACGGCCGATGGAGCCCCGGCAGGTGAGTGGGGAAGGGGCAGCTCTCCCTGGGCCAGGCCCAGAGGGGGCCAGGGTGGGCCTGGGCTGTCCCACGGGGAACGGTTCCCTTTGGGAACAACAGGGCATTCCCGGGGTGCTGTTCCGGAGCTGGCAGTAGCTTTGGTGCTGGCTGTGGGGACAGGCCTGGCAGGGAATGGGGGGCTCCTGGCCATCCCAGGGCACACCCACATCTCCTCCTGTCACTGTCACGCTGGAGGCTGTGGGCACTTATGAGGGAGCAGCTCTCATTCCATCCCCATGCTGGCTGGAGCGGGTATTGGTGGGGACAACAACTATGGCAGTGGAACCCCCAGAACACTGTTTGCCCCAACAGTCGCCTTGGCGACAGAACCCCCCGAGTGGTGTTTGTCCCAAGCAACCCCCGGGCTCCCCAAGCACCATGGCAGGTACAGCAGCAGGCTCCTGCTCCTCCTGGGGCTCCTGCCCTCCAGGTACCCCCAGCCAGCTCTGCCTGCCAGTATCTCACCCCATCCCCCCTCTCTGCTTCCCCCAACAGAGAGGTTCCCTCTCCATGTGACAGTGGTGAAGGTGC
Organism: Pseudorectes ferrugineus; assembly: GCA_008033365.1. Taxonomy (NCBI): domain Eukaryota; kingdom Metazoa; phylum Chordata; class Aves; order Passeriformes; genus Pseudorectes; species Pseudorectes ferrugineus. Next base: position 2,423 of record QWTY01002419.1, read on the forward strand.
CTGGAGTGAGCTTCCCTGCCCTGGGAGCTGCCTGGGAGCTGCCCTCTGTCCCCAGGCTGCCACTGTCCTCTGGGCCTGTCCAGCTGCACACTGGCCCCCACCAGCTGGTCCCAGTCACCACCAGGCAGGGGGTCCCAGGGACCCTGGGGCAGGTGGTGCCACTTCCCCCTGTGGTGCATCTTCCCCAGCTAGTGCAGCTGCCCCTTGGGGCTGCTCTCTGTCCCCCTGCCTATGGCTGGGTACAGCAGGTGGTGATGGGGACACTGCTGCCCCACCAGCCAAGAGCTGTGGTCCAGGAAGAGCCCCTTTACCCCATAGGCTCTAGTGTGTTCCACATCCACCACCAACCTGCCCTGGCTCTACCAGCTGGCACAACTACGATGGAGCCCGAAGGTGAGTTTTGAGGGGTAGCAAAGCCCACGCACAGGCAGACAAGCTGAGGAAAACTTCAGTCTCTTGGGGTTCCATTTTCAGAAGTGGTGACCACGGATCTGCCTGGGGAGGGACCAGCTGCCACCCCAGAGGCCATTCCTGAGCAGGCAGGGGACAGCACCAACACCCATCTGTTTGCCTGGCCTGACACCACGGTGAGCGAGGACACCGCCCTCGACAGCCCCAACAGCTCCACCTTGGATGCTCTCCTGGAAGAACTCTCTGAGTACCTGGAGGACAGTGGCTGCCTTGACAAGCAAGCGGAGTTGGCACAGCAAGAGGACAATGAGGACACCATTTTGGCCGCCAATGTCCCCAGCTTGACCGCCGAGGACCTCGATGAGTTCCTTGAATTCTGTGAATGCCTGCTAGAAGATGACCGTCCCAAGAATCCGGTGGTGGAGGCACAGCAAAGGAACGGCCAGGATGCCGTCCCTGCCATCCCCAACCTGACCTCCTCTGCCAGCCCACACACTGCCCCCCGGCCTCGCTCGCCCTGCATGGCCCAGATGGAGAAGGAGGCACTGCAGAGGCAGCCGCCAGGCCTCGTCACTATCCGGGTGCACCCCAAAACAGGAGAGCTGGCAGCAGCCAGGCCAAGAGCTCCACGCCAGCCAGCACCCCCACGAGCCAAGAGACCTTCCCGCAGGACCATGGCCCAGCCAGCAAGAAAAAGACGACGGCGGTGATGCAGCACCCAGGCCAGAAGACACCCCGAGCTAGTGACCTACATCCAGACCCCTAGCCCCAGCCCTCTCCTACAGTCCTCATTCCCATTTAGTCATTAAAGACTTGTTTTGCAGCTCCTCTCTCTGCCTGGGGTCATATTAACAGTGGGAGGGGGGTGATGCCTAAGGGCAGCCTCTGCCCACCCCATGCGGGGCCAGGCTGGGCTGGGGATGGTGACCAAGAGGATGGCTATGGGGACATCGCTCCGGGCGCTGGGCACCTGTCAGGGAAACCACACTGGTCAGAGTCCTCAGAGCACCAAGCAGAAGGACAGGCACCACGGAGTCACCAGGAGCAGGGAGTGTGGTGCTGGGCACGTGCTGAGCTTCTCACTTGGTCTGGCTGCCAGAGGGCAGGGAAAGGGGGACCTGACCCAAGCAGGGAAACCTTTCCCTGGCGGGGAGTGGATGTGATGAAACACGGTGGGATAGCTCTGCTGGGGATGTTGAAATGCCCGGAGTGCTGCCATAGGGATTTCTCATTTCCCACAGGGCAATTTCTCATCTCTAAAGGAACCAGCCCTCTCTGCAGGGCATCTTGGCTGGCTCTGTCACCCTGTCACTGCCCCCCCGGACAGCTCCCCCCAGTTTCTATATTGGGCAGGATGTTCTGTGATACAGAATATCTCTCCAGCCAGTTCAGGTCAGCTGTCCCAGCCATGCTCCCTCTCCCAGCTTCTTTAGGACATATCTCCCTTTGATGGGGTCTCTGTGAGGGGTATTCAAGGCCAGGTTGGATGGGGCTTGGAGCAGCCTAGTCTGGTTCAAGGTGTCCCTGCCATGGCAGAGGGTTTGGAATGAGATGATCTTTAAGGTCCCTTCCATCCCAAACCATTCTGGGTTCTATAGGCAGGGTGAGAGAAGAAACAGCTTGAGACAGCTTCAGAAACTAAATCTTCCATTGGCCTGTATTCTGTCACCCCATTTTGCAAAAAACAAGGAATCTAAATTAAAGGGAGATACCAAGCAGGCAAGAATCATTTGCTGTAGCCAAAGGAAGTTGAATCTATCAGCCCATCTGGCTTAAAAGAACTGTTTCAAAAAGTTGACTATCTGCTATACCTTAGAGACAGGTAAGAGTATAGACAAGAGTAAACCATATATCCTACCGGTGGATAAATCCAGATTTTGTTTAGAGTTGTTACTGAGGTGTGTGTTCATTTATTAAGTTTAAGTAAATAAACAACATTTCTTGCAACAGGAACGCAAAATAATCATACTGCTACTGAGAAGAAAGAAGGGACCTGCAAGTGATCATTTAGTCCAACTTGACCTGCTCTGGCCAATTCAAGTTAAAGTATGTTACTAAGGCATCATCCAAATCCCTCATGCTGATGGAAAATAGGGGTTTTTTCAAGCAGGGAAAAATGCTCTTCTTGCATTGACCATTACCCTCTTCCTCAGTTCCTTCTACTGAGACATTCTGAAACCCAAGAAAAAGGATTCTGAGTCCCTTTCCCAAAGATGACATTTGTGCTTGCAGTGACTGGGAGGGAGCACATGTTAGAGTAAGGGAAAATAAGGTAGGAAGCTGCTAAACTAAATGCTATAATAATCACTCTTCTCCCCAGAGTTGGGGACAATTCCAAGCTCATACCAGACAAATAATTATCTTTTTAAGTCATCACATTTATAGCAGAAATCAACTGTCTACAAAGACCACACAGTCTTTAAACAGCAGCACGCTGCTGAAAGAGGCCATGAGCCTCTTTCATTTCTGCTCTCCAGCTGGACATTCTGCTTTCTTCTAACTTACCTGATGCACTGCAGGCAAGTTCCTGAGGCAACCACAGTCACTGCTGCAAAACACCCAGATGATCTCCAACCCAGAAAGCCTACATTCCAAGAGGCTTACAGGCCACCGGATTTACAGGCTGCTGTTAAAGAACAGCAGTCGAACATCCACAGCAAACTAGTTCTGATGTACGGTTTTCAAAGGAATTGCTGGAAATTTGTCTTGCAATGCAGTAGTGAGAAAGATTCTCCTGCAAATGTGCATCTATGATTGGATAGCATATCCTGAAAAAGCACCATTTCCTTAGAAAGAATATCAGCACCAAATTTTATATATTTTAACAAGAACAGTCTCAAATCTAAAACAGTCCTCCAGAACTGAGACATTGTAATGGGTTTTTAAAAATTTTTAAACCTCTGCATAAAAGCACATTTTCCCCATTATAATAGCACTAAAAGATCTAGAGCAAATTTACACACTATAGGAACACTACTCTCCCCCTCAGGAATGACACACATGGCATCTTTTTCAACCTGCCTTGTCTCTTCCTTTCTCCCAAAACCACAAATCACTTATCAAAACACAGCTTTGTCCCCAAAGTGCATGTACCAAACACTATGACATCTATTTCACTACTCTGTTGCTTTCCACGTAGAAAGCATTCAGATATTTTTAGAGGTTTATACTGCCTCTGATGAGAAGTTCATTCCTTATGTCTTAAGAGTCTTTCCTAATGAGAGGAAAAAAAAGACAAAAAAAAAAGTGTACTTTAGAGAAGTTTTGGGTGTGCAAATGCCAATTGACTGTGATGAACATCAGCCCCTACAGCGCTAACAAGACCAGAGAAGCTCAAGTGGAACTCAAAGAACCCAAAGTTTCCCTAAGGAACAGAACAGGAGTAACAGTAACTGCAATAAAACAGTGAATGCAAACACCCGCTGAAAGCTGTGCACATTCTATAGACTTTTATTACAAATATCTCTGAATGACCTCAGTGGACCAGATGTGCTGCACTGAGCATCAGGACCGTGAGAAAACACCATCCCTTCTTATAGCATTTGCCATTACAGCTGTCCTTCTTCTTCCCCAGCAGCACAGAAATTAATGCTGTCTATCTGGCATAAAAGAAAATGTGATATGTGATAAAATATTATCACATAGCACAGATGCCTCCAAAGGTTTCTATTTCTATTAACATCTGCATGCTTGCTCTTATATAAAATCCTAGAATAATGAAAATATTCATTTTTCATTGTTATTGTGTAGTTTCATCACCATCATTCTTACTACCATCTATGGGTAGGAAAGACAGATTCTGTTCCCAAGTGCATTCATCTCATCCCCAATAAAATTCAATCCTGTCTTCATTAAAATTATGTAAGTGTATAGGAGGTCAAGACACGGTGAGCTCCAATTGTTTCCTGAATGAAAACTAATTTTCCAGTTATTGTTCAAAATAAATTATACAGAAGTATAACCAAAGTTAATTGAAGAACACTGCACGGTTTGAGCTCATTAAAATCCTCACAAATGCCAACAGGAAACATACTGTTTGGTACTTTCAGGAAAACAGTGACTTCTTTTACCTTGCAAAAGGCTATTAATCCAAATGAAAGTTCCTCAAAGTTAAATTAATGATACTCACAGCAGCTTCTATGGTCCATGGAGGTAGCACATGGATTAATCCCCCTCCTTAGAACACGGTGATATCAAACCTGTTGACATAATCAGTTCTGCATTTCACATGGAACCTTGGTCACAGCCAGGTCACCAGGAGCTGCAGCGTTCAAAGCTGCGGGGCATCACGTGTGGGTCACACAATCACACGAAGCCCCCTGAGCACCACTCACAACACTCCCCCACGAACACCTGCAAACCAAGAACTTCTGGTTCCATCAAAGCAGCTCATTGGCAAGGCAAGCAAAATATTAAAGTGGCAATTTTCAACTTCAAACCCACCTAAACCCTCAGAAATTTATTCCTTTGTTACCTTCTCTTCAAATACTTTGTATCGTAGCAATGAATTACATTTGGCCTGAATTTTTAGCAGTTTAATCTCCTGTGATATTGTCTGTGAGACTAAACACACCTCTCTTCCCCCTGACATCACTCACCTACCTGTTACATAAAGGTTGTGACCTCAGGGACAACAAGGAAGTCCTTCAAAATCAACTTCCAGAAAATGGAATGCAGGTTTGGCATTCCATGTATTTCACCATTAACTTTCTCACCATTTACAGAATTATCCCAGTACTACCAAAAGTGAGCACAGAGAACATGGTCACAGAATATAAACGGTGAGCACAGCAGAGCACCACAAACTGTTCAGACTTCCTTTTGTAATGCAGATATGAACCAGTGAGCCATGATCTGACCACCACGTATTGCTTAAGTGTTGTTGCACCTCCTTAGATCTGGGCTTTTAGAGATGATGAATGTTTCCAAAGAGCTTTAAATGCCAGCACCAATTTCCAGCAGGCCCGCATGGCTCTGGAGTGTTACACGCCGAGCAGAATGATCCCAGTCAAAAGCTCAGGAGAAGTCACAACCAAAGAAAAGCTCAGGACTCATCAAAGCCTGCCCGACTTCACCCAAGTTCCTACAGCTTTACTAGGTCCTGGCATTCTGCAGGTGTTCCCACTCAGTGACTATTCAAAATAAAACAAGAGGTTTCACAATACAGTGACCAGAGCTCACCTACGGTAACACGTCGCAATTGAAGATTGATTCAACCTGGTTTCTGAATGCTAAAACTGCCACTTTCTAAAACAGTGTACCAGAATATAGAAGGAAAACTAAAAATATAAACAAAAAAATGTGGCTTCCTTTACAAATACCGAAGTAAAGAAACCTTGTCTTGGAGCAGTCTCTCTCTGAAAGGCTTGTTCTAGAAGAATCCTCTTCATAATAAATATGTCATATATAAAACATTGCTCTTGCTGAAGAGCCAATACTTCAAGCCTCTTACCCCCTTCAGTTGCCTCCAGCAGTATAATTAATACTTAATCATGGCTGTGGTATTCATAGGCAATGATGCCTAGTGTGCTTTTGCTGAGATAAAAATAAATTATCTATTCTCTCTTTCTACATGAAGATCTGCTCTTCCAAATTATTAGGAATTTGAGTAACTACACCAAACCCAAATACAGATATTTGAAAAACTGGGCCTTCATTTGTATTGATTTTTCTTCATCCACAGGGAATTAAGCCAAGGAAGCAAGCCTGTAAAGTGTTTTATAGAACACAGGAAATAAATACGTAATTAAAAGAAAATCGAGTATTCCATACAGCACCAGTTGTCACTGTCAGCTCTGTTACTCAGTACAAACCATATCGATTAGCTGCCTTTTACAAACATCTCCAAATTAACGTCAAAATTAGCTCATTGCGCTAACTTGCAGGAAAAAGGTGCTCTTTGCTTATCCTGCAGTTTAAGAACTACCACAAAACACCCAAATATGGAAGATCCTCAGAAGCAAAGTGCTTCCTGAACGAAATGGCTGCAGTGACACAGGACACAGCGCGGGGTCAGTGCAAACCCAAAACTGCCTGGCAAGAGAAGGCTTTAGTCAGGTGCAGGATTTCTTTTCCTCTGCTGCCTCACTCACAAGGCTCTCCAGAGGGCATTTCACCTGTCCCAGCCCTGAAGACTTTCTCTGTGGGGAACACCAATGTTATTCCACTGGCCACACCGATCTGGAGAAATAACTCTGCTCACCAGGATAAACAGGGGGATCTGTCCATCAGCCATAGCTTGGAGGGTTTCTGTTCGTTGGTGCTGAAACAGCACACCAGATTTCTTTATGAGAGGCATAGATGACACAATTCCCAACTGATGAAGGGCAAGGGATACCCAGAAAAATTACTGACCACCACAGTGAAGAAAACTGACCCTCACTTAATGACCAAATTCAGGTTGGAGCAGGCAGTGGGTAGGAAAAAAGAAGAAAGAGAAATAAGATCTTTAATAGCGCACCAGGAGTGTTTGTCATACCAGAACAAGGAAAGATTGGCATACTATTGAAATATAAGTAGTCAGAAAAAAAATATATGGAAAAAAACCCTCTTAAAAGTTCTTTGCAGTGTAATTTGGCCTCACAGCAGTGAATTTAAAAGTGAGTGTTTGTTATATGTAAGTGCGTGATTTCTGAATTCAAGTAAAAGCCTTTTCTCTACAGTACCACTTTAATCCTTTTTGGTTTCCATAATTCTCTGCCATACCTAGCAGTATTTCTCTCAAATCCTGATGAAACTCAGATAACGCTCCAATGTGTTATCACAGAGCCCACTGCATAAGGACATACTGAATATTCTGCATTTCAGGAGTATTTTGACAGCAGACCAAAGTACTTTTCTAAGGCCAGTTACAGCATGGCTGGTAATTTTGAGGCTGAAATATTAAAGGAATACATGAGGAAAACCTTCAGTTCCATGGCAATGAACTGTATGTTACATTAAAGCCTACAAACTAAGTCATGATTACTTTTCACAGGAAAATAATGCCAGCCAAGACCAAAAACAGTGAATTCAAGCAGCTCTTTTGGTGATACTTAGGGCTCTTGTTCTTAAAAAAAATTAGTTGGGTTTTTTTCCCAATTAATTCTCCTACACTATGAAATCAGAATAATTTATCTATAGCTCAAGAAAACAGACAGGTTAGCCTAATCACAATGGGACTTGTACAATTCTGTGTGAGTCAACAAGTGCCCAGACACACCTGGGCTTTTTTTTAATGCCTTTCCCCCTATATCCAAAATACAGAAAAATCAAATGGATGAACAACAGCTCCACACCAGTCATTGCATTTAATTTCATCTAGGTGTCATCTAGGTGTAGTATTTCAAAGATTTTTAAAAAGTCAGCAAGCTCATGTCCCTGTAGCAAGCTTTATTACTAGAGGTTTATGGTTGTTTAAATTTTAAAAAGTGGGATTTCTTCTACAGCTAATAAATCAGTTTTGATTCAGCACAAAACAACTTCATACGGTCATTCTTTGAAAGCATTTTGGCAACTCTGTTAATAAGAACATGTATGTTAATTCCAGCACTTATTCTTTAAAAATAATGTTCTAATTTATGCTGGGTTTGCTTTTGAAATATTCATGACATCTTTCTTGTACCTTTTTTAATTAGTAAGAGACCAACTATCAGGCCTAATTTTCTTCCTGTGTTTGTTGTTTGCTTTGCTTTGGGGTTCATTTTTTGCCTTGGTTTGTTTTTTTAATTGTTGTTGAAAATCAACGTAGTACCTGTCTTTCATCAGTCTGTCAGGTCTTTGAGTTTTATGGTATTTTTTCAACAGTACAAAAGCTAAATTATTTCATTTATTAGTGTTCATAGATTCATGTTTGTAGTCTCATCAATAAATCCATGTTTTGCAAGTCTTCAAGTATTTACACATTTTATTTTCCCTAGTACTTTAAAGACCCCTTTGTTTTGCCAATAGTCTTTATTTTCTTGTAAACAGATTCATAAAAGATCTATATCTCAAATCATTACATAGTATCTCAAATATTCTGAAAGAATATTAATTGTATCTCTCCTGAGCTCTTACATTAACATCCTGTTTCCCTGAGCAGTGTGACAGTACAAAATGACAGGATAAAGACCTTATACTCTGTAAAGTTTCTGACTAGCATTAACCACAGAAAAGTTGATGTGGGATGTAAAATATATAGCATCAATCCTAAAAAAACCCCCATGAAATATAAAAAAGTTCATATTTTGTTGTAGAGAGATACTGCTATTAAAAAGTAGGAAAAACGTTTGCACTTGGTACCAAATATATTTATTTCTCTTTTCTGCTGCCTTCCATTTTCTCATTGATCAGAGACACTGTGCCAGCAAAGACAAAGTCATATTTAACACTGAAATATCATTCTGCCACTAAAGTTTAGGCACTACATTGGCTACAGAATCCTCTGTGTGTTTGCTTCAAGGAGGCTGCTTGCACAGTAGGTGATGAGTTTTCATGGAATGCCTTTAGTTCCTTCCACATTTACGGCACTGTGTGAACACAGCCCCTCCTGTCGCAGACAGCCTTCATCAGTTCTTGTCCTGCAGTAGCCTTTGCACATCTGCTGCCCAAGCAGCACACACCAGGTCAGAATCACCTACTTTTCCAGATTAATAGCTGAGTGCAAGCTCGCTTCCCACTTGCTCCTGGCTGCTGCCTCCCGGGAGCCCTGACTGGAAGCAAAGGCACTGGGCACTGTCTGTTCAGAGTTGTGTTTGCCACATCCATCATGCCAACCTGCACGAGGCAGTGGCTGTGCTCTGAGGACAGACAGCCTTTTCCATTGTAACAGTGAGAAACTAAACCATAACACGATTGTCCCTCCGCCCCTTCTCACTCTCACCAAGCTGTCTCCACCCTCACCTCCACTTACAGCAGCCAGATATGTTCCTAGCCCTTGTGGGCCCCTCAAAGGCATATATGGAGAACACGTCTGTGTTCTTCCTGCTGCCATTTCCAGCCTCTGCTCCTGCTCCTTTTTATTCCATCTCTCCTCAGAAGTGCAATCAAGCAGACCTTTTTGCTTGAAAATCCTTCGACTCTTCCCCAGAGCCTTCCCTTCCGAATTTCAGCCTGATCCTTCCCGTCCTGCATAATCCCCCACTTCCACAGGCACTGACTCCCATGTCAGCTTGTTGTAGCCTCCAGAGTAACCCCAACAAGGTAAGTAAATAACAGAGAGGCTTATTCTGCAAACTCTTTTGTCCTTTCTCCCACCTGTGACCCAGGGCACCACTGCAAGCTTTACAGAAACCCAGGAAGAAGCAGGCAGGCACTTGAATCGTTAAATAAAACAACTCCTCTGCTTTAATTAAAACCACCAAGATCAACACATATTCCCTGGACAGACTGAAGCAACCTGGATGAGGTTCCTTTTAGCTCTGTGCATATAAAAGCTCTAAAGAAATAAGATGTTTTTTGTCAAGTTCACTGTAAAAATTCATTGATTCAAGTGGGAAATAGCATTGCTGGAGGACACCTTTCCCCACCCATTTTCCCACCGCTATGCACTACACAGGCCTGTATTCCACCCAAGGAGACCTTAGAATACTACAGATCAGTCATTAATTTCTAAAAAAAATTATATAGGAGCATTCCGAGCAGATGGAAATTTGGGAGGTTAAGCAGGTATAGATTTGTAGAGTTAACTTGTGACCCCATTCATGTCAATGAAAATTTCCCACTGCTTAAAATGAGCAACTGCTTCATGCATAGGATCTGTGACTTTGGATCTTTCTCTCTGCAGCATATCTTGCTATTTACTACTCTGTTATTTTGCCTGTGCTGCAGTGAGAATTGATGCAGTTGGCACATTGGGAAGCAACAGCATGGGGAGAAGGGCCCAAAGGAAATTAAACTCACTCATTCCAACTCCTCAGAAGTATGAGAAAACTGCTGAATGAAGGAATGGATTTGACCAAGGTGGCCATTCTTTCCTCCCTAGTACTTGGATTATGGTCACTTACTCTCACACAGGATGTATCTGTATGTACAGAACCTGCTGTGATGTGTTTGTAGTTCAAGCTGGGAGTCAAATATTCCACCTCCATATGTGTCATCCACATGACATGCTGATTTTCTGAGTCACAGATTAACTGTTCCAAATGACAGAGAGAACTGGGGAGCCAGAAGCTCTCAGATGCCTCCCTTGGACTACCCCTGACCTTCTCAGCATAGCCAGTTCTTGTGACTGAGAGAAAATAAGGTTTGCATCTCCTTGTGAATTCCACTGAAAATTAGTAGGTAAGTGCATAAAAAGAAAGCACAAGACTGACTAAAACTGAACCCTGCTAACCAAATTAAGATTTGAACTAAAGCGCAGCCGACTAATGAATTAACAATAACACGGACTGGAGTTTGCATTTGATCAAATCAACAGGCAATGGGTAAAATGGAAATTGTAAGGGACCTGGCATTTGAAAACACCTGCTGCAGAAAATAATGGAGCTCATGCCTCTGAGGCAAAGGCCAGCTCCTTCAGGCTGTGACAGCTTTGAGGTCACTGGTCCTTTCTGCTGTTTGGGTTTGGAGCTAGCAGGGCTTAAGGCTCCTCTGATGCAAACACAGTTGGCTAATGTAGGGTGACACAGGATGATTTACAACAAAATGTTTTCTGCCA
>QWTY01002420.1:0-21762 GCA_008033365.1 Pseudorectes ferrugineus
TTTTTTTTTTTTTAATTTTAATACTGTGATGCTATAAAATCCTCATTTCCTGAGACTGCACCTCTTCTGTTGAGTTCCAGTCAAGAAAATATTGAAAGATGTGACAGTCCATCAGAAAAGGGTGCTTCTTCACTCATTGACTACTTGAAATGGACATAATATCAATGACTTTCTCAGTGTACAGAGAATAGAGATTAAATTTTGGGTACTACAGAACTCTGAAAAGTAGAGGCATAAACTCTGAGTTGGGATTTAAAAGTTTCATGTCATTCAGCAATAACTGTTTCCCCATTTTAAAACAGATATGTCTCAAAATGTTTCCCTCAAAGAACTCACAAGTATGTATAATCCTAACTTTTCCCAAGAAAGCCATTGTTGTTTTATGGATGAAGACATATGAGACAGCTCTTTAGATTTTTTAATGCATTCAGTAGATGTCACACTGATAGATCCATGAGAGCCATGTAAACATTATTGGAGTTTATCAATAATTCTAACACACTTCAGATCTGGGGACCCAGGAGTGTGGCACTGCACTTTTGAATAACATTCAGTAAGAGGTACATTTGTAATTTGAAATTATTTCCATCTTACTTCAATTTAATAATTTTATACATTTATGCAGTGTGCCATAGAATGACATGAAAATGTGAAAATCCATCGAGTCTGTTCCAAGTCTCTCAATTATCCAATTTTGTTGTTATTATTGAAATCTGCATAAATTAATCCTGCAGTATAAATTGGCAACATTCAATAAAGTCCTCAAAATTATTTCTGATCTATAAATGCTTTGAAATAAACTTGGCAATCTCTTTCATTAAGTCAAGCTTTGAAAAACATGCGTCATTAAAACGAATGTTTGCAACTATTTATGTCCCTAAGGAGTTCTTTTTGTAACATCCATAGCTCTTAAGGCAATGTCTTATACTCAGATCCAAGAGCATGAGTTTTGGTTTTAGAATGTTTTAACCTTAATCCCTCCCATTAGGTTTTCAGTGAAAGTCTTCTGTTCCAGAAGAGAAATTATGCTGTGCAAATGGCTCAGAGGTACACAGGGGTACACAGAATGATGGTTACAGCTGATCAGGTATGCTACCAAAACCCCTCAAGCCAAGACTTTTACCGGAGGACCTCATGGCTTGCAAAGAGAAAGAAAGAAGTCAATATATCATGAAGCTTTGCTGGGATCCTATAAGTGTTCCTTTAGATCCTTAGAAGTAATTTTGTTTTAAGGGACGAGAGGCCAGTTGTCCACTTGTCAATGTCACCCTCATCTCTGCTATTTGATTTTGCTCCTGAGCCTGTTTCCTTTTCCTTTCTTTATTCTTGAATGGACTTTTTCTTTAAAAAAAACCAAACAACAAAACAAAACAAAACAAAACAACAACAAACAAACAAACAAAGAAAAAGAGAAAAAAAACTAGGAAGTAACTAAGAATTAAGTGTTGCCCAATCTCCCAAAAGACATCTAACATCTTTTTTATCCCCTTATATCTCTATTCTTTTGCTTTCTTATGTATAATTTGCCCTCCAATTACAACAACTCATAAATTATTTTTGGGTCCCATAGGACATACTCAATTTGTAAAGTTTCTTCCTTGTGTAAATATTGGTCGGATTTCTTGAATTGGTCTCCAGTCTCCATTATTAGGGAAGCAGGTAAAAGGCAATGAAGGTAATTTTAACAGAAAACCCATGAAAACTTAGCCAGTTAAGTGGGAATTTGTAAAACTTGAAAATGTGGAATTGCACAAGGATGAACAGGTTCTGACAATCTTTCTTTGTGCAGCTTCTACATTTTTGTGATTTTATGTGGCTCTATGCTCTCCTTGCTTGGCAATTAGAACCACAGTAGGAGAAAATACTACTTAATGTCTTAGCTCCTTCCAGCACAGTTCCTAATGCCCAGCTTTGACATTCTAGGACATCACTCTTCCCTGTGGTGATAAAGAAACAGAATCATGAAGAATGGAAGAAAATTTCATTCCCTCTTGTATCATGTCCCCTTTTATTCTGGATTCTTTCAATTTCCTTTTCTTCCTTATGTTTATGTCTCTTCTTTCACCTATGCACAGGATTCCCAGAAACAAACAAAAAAAAACCCAGAAGCCAAAGAAGAAAAAAAACCAAGTGTCTTCTGCCAATACTGTTGTGGAAACACTGTCTGCAGGAGGGAAAGGAAAAAAATTAATGCTGGCAAAGGAATTTATTGGTAGAGGAATCTTCCTGAACTGAACCAAACCTTTCTTTTAGTTCAGAAAAAAACCTTTTACCTGTAAAACTGCCAGCTCTCCAGCCTAGGTTTATGGAATTCAAAATCAAAAGGTTTTAAGGACAAATAGAGGGCATTTTTATCTTGTAGTTATTTCTCCCTCACTGAACATATGCCGACTCCTTTCTGACTGAATAAACTGTGGTACTTGAAGATTTGCAGAACTTCTACTAAAAGCACTTTCCCAAATGTAAGCCAACATCAAGGCATCGTGTTTTTGAATTAGTTACAGTATCAAAGAGTTTCTCAACACGACTCTGTTATGCTGTTTTCCAGATGGGATGGAGTTCTGTGAAATCTCTGTTCTTTTTGTGTCGCTAATCTTGCCTCATGACTCAGAGGCTGAAAGCCCTAAATAATGTTGATAATCCTCTGCAGTCTCTTTTCAGTCTTAGCAATGCCTTTCCTCTAATGAAACATGTTATATGCTTTGCAGGAAAGATCCCACGATTATTTTTGATATTAAGCCTTCACTCCATGCTTACTGACATTGCAAGGCGTTCCTCTGATTTCTATCACAGAGAAGGATTTGCACACCCAGACTTGGCACACATTATAGGAACCGTATATAATAGAAAGTATAATTTTCAGAATCTACAGAATAATAAAATGCATAATTTTCAGAATCCACTGAATACTTTTCATGCAAGCCTAGCTGGTTTCTCTGTGAAGGACATAAAGGATTCACAGCTGGATCACAGACACCTACATTTAGGTATCCACATGAAACCATGCAAATAGATAACTAAGCTGTCCCTATAATTAGTAAAGATCTTCCTAAACATAGAGGGTTAGTGATACCAAAAGACAAGCAAGATATCTTTAGGTAACTGGCAGATGGGGCACTTAGGGAGACACAGCCTCAGAGGCAGCAACTGAAGGCTGGGCAGCATACCTGCACTGGCAGAACTGATCTCTGAGACTGCAGGCACATGTCTGATATACAGGCACCTACATTTAAACCCTAAGTTAACTTATTCCCAGACTGATCCCTGTCCCAATCATCCTTTATCTCTGTTCAACCATTTTAGTGCCCTTTCAGAAGGTGTCCAGCTGCTGCTGAAGCAAGGCATGGATCCTGCTGGTCCTCTCTCAGCCAGCTCTTTGCAGGTGTCTCAGGTACCCTGGATGTATTTCAGATACCTGTCCATGACAAGGAAGTCAAGTCCATCCTGTGTGTTCCTGGCAGAGCTTGTGTGCTGTGTTGGTCCATTGGCATTGCTCTAACATCTGCAGAACATAAAAAGTTGTCTGTTGCTCTATTAAGGCTCATGCAGAGAATAATTAAGCAAATGCTCAGCTTTGTGTGTGTTAGTTAAAAATTAAATTTACAATCACTATGCATATAGTGTTATGCATTATAGTACAAACCAGCTCTTCTCATAAATATGCTGAAAAAGTAATTATCATCTGTGCTTTTTCTATGTGACTGTGATCTATACATCCCAGTGAAGAAGGCAGAATTTTCCCATGCTCCTATTCAAGTGTGACAGAAGTAGATGTTCTCTACCTTTTGATAAGAGCCATGAAAAAACTCCATGATAAAAATGGGCACACACACACTCGCGTGCACACACGCACATACACAAAAGTGCCATGCAGCTGGGGATGGATTGGACTTTATTTTGTTTCACTAATTTAATGAAATTTTCATTTGTATCTTCTCTTTTGTGACTCAAGTTATGTAGAAGTGCGACTGTGTAAACAACAACCAGTGACAGAAGGAGCTTTAGTGACACATGGAACATGTTAAAAAGTAGCACACATTTTTAAAAGCATGTGCTAAAGCAGGGAATTTCTTTTATCTTGACTTTCTCCAGAGCAATATTAAAGGAAAAAAATAAGTTATCTTCTAGAAACTCACTGAAAGAATAATTTTCTTCTTTATCCTTTTTTATTATTATTATTAGAGATTAAGGCAACAAAAACATTAACTTTCTGCACTAGCTAGAGAGATGCTCATAAAAAAGTCTAAATATCTATTGACCCTGTGGTCTCAATTGCAAATAGCCTGTACATAATAGAATTGCACTATAAAACCAATTTTTGTTATGAAAACTCTCTTTATGGATGCATAAATTATTTATATTAGCAGCTACAGTTCAGGATAATGAAGGTTCATATCTTCAGTAATGCTAAAGGTGGACAAAGTGGAAACATTTATTTGGTTCCATAAAATACGTGTTCGAATGATATCTGTCAGGTTACATTATCCATAGCACTCTTAACTTTACTAAAATTATGGAAGATGTTCAGGCCTATGAATTTGAACTGGATGGAGTCTCATAAATAGGATCTGTATCAGATCTGGAAGGAACTTAAGGAAAAAAAGTATCATACAGGAAATTTGGACACCCCTCCATTGGAGGGACATTCAGGTAAAGTAGCAGGTTGAGAGTTTGGAATCCATTCTCAGGTAGTTGTCTGGCCTTACTCTTACAAAGACAAATTGCTGAGATGAATGACTGAATTTCTGTCTGGAGGTGCCCCACAAACACCTTGCTTTGGTGCAGACAATGTCATTGCAAGGCATTTTGACTTTAAGGGTGTCAGAACATCACGATATTCAAGGAACAGCAATGAACCCAGAAGGACTGGTCATTAAATCCATATTTAGACTGGATGACTGGGGCACCTTGTAGTGAGCCCCTGAGACCTGGTGTCCTCTCTTTATTTGCCCTGTAGGGATCCCAGCTGGTGTGTGGACTCTAAAAAGCATGACTACTTTGTTCCCAGCCACCTTCCAGCTGAATGACAGATAGGACTTAGGCGGGGCGGGGGGGGTATTCCTGAGCCTGGTCCTTATGGATCAGACCCTTGATATCCCAGCTGTCCCTGGGGCATTTGCACTTTTGTAAGCATAAGCAAGAAATTAAACTTTCCTAAACTACCAGCAGGGCATGATTCACAAGCAGATGGGCTCTGTTCTATAAGGTACCAGATGCCACCATGGAGCAATGAGCATGTCTTTGTGTAAAGAAGAATCACTGACAATGTCCTATACTTTCTGGGAAGATTCATATTTTTAGAATTTCATAAGCACACCCACATTCACTGGGGGGTGTTTGAGTTGCAATTTTATAAGAAATGCCTGTTTCTATTATTTCCTTTAGAAGAAAACAAGCTACTGCTCCCCTGCTTTTAGAAAATGTGGGCAACTGATGCACAAAATAGAGTTAATTTGCTGTATGGGTTATATTGATTCTGCACCATTAACAGACCAGCTTAATTTGGTGAGGGATAAATAGTGTAATTAATCAGTGACTGTTTCTGTCCATAAAACTAAACAATTGGTTTCAGACCACAAGAGACTGCAGTGTTTTTGAAGGATCTATGCAGTATTTATGTGCCAGCATGCTGTTTAAGCTCCCTATAGTTCAGGACTGTCTAAATCCAAGTCTCGAAGTACAGTCATATCTCCATTTTGTCAAAAATGTTTTCAAGGTGCTTAACCTGAATCTTTCTTGGATGGTGAGAAGTGTCTTGTTTCAACATTTCACTTTACAGAAAACATAAAAGTCAGTCAAAAAAAGGCCTAGACACTGAGATCTCTTCTCCAAGTGGGATCATCCCCATAAGTGGGAAGACTACAGGTGCAGGCTTCCCCTTTCACATGTTTTCTCTCTAGCCTCCCTCATTTGTTTCTATGTAGAAGTCCGACTTCATCACAGACAGAGAGTGGCCCCACGTCCTGTGCTGAGAAGATGACCATTTCAGGTATTTACCTGTCATTCTGCCCTAGATATTAGAAACAATTCTCTGGCAATGTTTCATAAAAAATGCTGTATTTCTACAGAGAAAAAGTTTTGGTTTGTATGAAACAGCCTTTTCCAGAAAAAAAAAAGTCTTGCTAAAAGATTCTAATTTCACTCTTATAGCAATATTGTACAAATTACAAATCTAGAGGCCAAATGTCTGCCACAGGAGGGTTTATATCTCAGGATACTCACTAGCTCTTTGTCCAGTGTAGTCCTGGAAAGCAGATTTCCTGCAGCTGTCTTTGAGATTTCTCCTGCCTTGCAGACCTCACTCATTTTCAACTCTGCGTTGCAATATTTATCTTTGCTTAATTTCATCCCATTACTTAATTTGTAATCATTACACCAGGTTCATAGCTAATGGTTAGAATGTCAATGCAATATCGCACTGGTAAGATTGACAGTATCAGGGCACATTACTCCTTTCTGAATATCTTCCTCTACCCTTTGTGAAAATTAATTTATGGCTGGTTGGGGATGTCAGGCTCTGCAGCAAAGCCACACAGCTACATCATGTTCTGATTCCTGGCCGACTTGACTTATTAAAGCATTTAAAAACTTGGCATCAAACTGTACTGGAGCTGTGAATTGCTCTGTTGTAGCAAAACAATCTTTCTGTCAGTTCTGTTGATTTAAAAATGAGGCTGCTCTGATCAGACCTTTCACATATGGAGGTGCACAGCTGGTTCTGCTGCTTTCAAGTGCATCCAGAAATATGCCCACTGGGCCTTTGTGGGGCTGAAGGGAAGATGTTATCTCATGAAACAATTTTACCTTCTGAGGTGAGATATTTCAGCTGGTAGTGATAGCCCTGTAGAAAAAAGACAGCTAAAATATGCTACAAAGATTTTTCACCATATTCATATTTATTTACACTACAGCTTAAATACTATGTCCTTTGGGGAAAAAAAAAAAAATGAAAACTGAGAAAATAATAACTTCACGTTGCCTGTGAACCTTTAAAAGGAAATTGCTGTGATCTGATGAGAGGAGCTCAAGCAGCACTTCAGTTACGGCAAATGTTCTTCCACTTTTAGCCCTGAACAGATGACAGGTGATGCTGGATCTGCTCCCTGCTGCATTAATTGCAGGGTTATGGCTTAAGCACAGCAGCTTTATTTTCTACTGTAGTGGTCACAGCGTAGGCTGAGGTTATTTTCCAAGGGAATAGATGTATGCATGAGTGTGTATATGTGCCCTGGCAGGATGTCCATAGTAGGGATGTTAAGGCTGTCTCTTGTACATCTTAATTTACTAAAATCTCCACTTTAGCTAATGTATTTCAGATACTCAGGACAGAATCGTTGTTCAGCACTTGGGACCAGGGCCTTGTCAGGCAGCTAAATGTTGAGTGGATATGAAAAGGATATTAAAAAAAAAGGGGGGGGGAGGGGGGAAATGCCCCTAACATTTCTTGAGTAGGAGGATCTGCTGTCATTCATGCTGTGTCCTTATGAAGTGTCTGCTGGTGGTTCCACGTATACCAAGAGACAGGATTCAGGAGTTCAAGGAGCGTTTGGACTATACCCTCAGGCACTAGTTGTGACTCTTGGGACTGGCCCTGTGCAGGGTCAGGTTTTGGACTTTAATGATCCTGGCCCTTTGATGATCCCCTGGGTCCCTTCCAACTCAGCAGATTCTGTGAGTCTGTGGTAAGTGGGGTTTTGCTTACACATACTTTAAGCAATATCCCCTGAAGGAGGAGACTCTCATTGTCTGACTCCTACGGGGTGAATGGCTTGTTGTGCTGCAGTTTGACAGATCCCTCACTCACAACTGCTTCTCTGTGGCAGTACAAGAAATGTTCTGAAGTCTAATACAGAGGTGACAAGTAGACATTAATGAACTCACATGGCACTCTTTCAGAGAAGCATGACAGCTTACAGACTGCTTGCTTTCCACAGGAAGGTCTGTGTTCTTCATAAAGCCAGAACCAGCCATAACTTTCTCTGACATAGGTTTCTCTTCCTCATGGGCCTTCCTGAAACAACTATTTTGTCATCTGATATTGCCAGCTTTTCTGTTATTTTGAGAAGCAAAAGGAGGTTTATGGCTGGGAGAGGAAATTCAGACTTTGGGAGGGAGCACACCTTGAGTCTGGAGTTTCCAGGCTCTCTGGCATCCCAGATTACACAGAATAGTAAGTTTCTTCTTGTTCTTGGAGCTCTCATTTTTGGTGTTTCAGGGCAGATTTAAGAGACTAAGGAGTTTCTTTTTCATGCGGATGACAGATGGGTAGCAGCAAACAGGTTGTAATGGAAGGAAGACATGACAAATGAGGCAGCTAACTTTGTTCTCTACAACTCTCCTTAGCATCTAAAAAGCATAGTAATTCAGGGACTGAATGTAATGTAGTTCCTAACATATCAGTAGAGAAAGTACATAATAAAGCTGTGGATCTCACTGGAAAGGGGCAATTCCACTTCACTGAAGCGTCAGAACAGAAGGAATAAAGCTTAGGGAGTCAAGATCTCTGTCCTTTTGTTTAATCTTCCTATGCATGTTAATTTGTTACCTTCCTAATTGCTTATGCAGTAATAGGACCATTTCAAACAAATTTAACAGAAGATGTGAGGTATCAAAACTGTGACATTGCATTAGGTTGATGTGGATAATGGAAAGAATCCTTCCAGGTTACACGGGCTGATACATCACTTTTCATTTACTTTGAAGGACCAGAGTTCAAATTTCTTGGCACCTACTGCGTGCAGCACTCATATGCATTTAAACCCTTGAAAACATCTTTTGCCTCTTATTTCATCCCAGAGGCAGATGAGAAAAAGGATGAAAGCTCATAGCAACCCTGGCTGCACCAATTTGCAGTTCATGGATCAGCTTGTTCCCTGTGCATTAAAATGAAAAATTAAATCTTTCAGTTTGGAATGCACAAACACATTTAGAACACAACTTTATGTTCCAGGAGTACAAACACAAGGAAAGCTGTACTGGATGAGATCAAATCTCTAGTTAGGACTATCAAGGCTGCTACTCCTTCTTCAGCAGTGACAAGTGGCAGATGCCTAAGGAAGAACACAGGAAAGGGGCAGGGTACAGCGATACTGATATTGATACAATGGGAATTCATCTGAGCTCTCTTCCTTCCTCCAGGGTCTAACTGTTCACAGGTGACATCAGTGGGGGATCTCTGCATTTAGCAGTTTTTGGTGTATTCCTGTCTTTGCTTTCTCTATTTGTTTCTTGGTCTTGCACAGAAGTTTAGATCCAGGTCATACAACAAAGAGGCCCATAAGGTAACTATAAACCACGTAAAAATTGTATCTTCTTGCTTCATTTGAATCTGTCACCTGCTGGCTTCAGCTAATGCTTGTAGGAAGGGTAGTATAATCAACCTGTCCTTAGCTTTCCCAGTCTTTGCACTGTTTTCCAGGCTGTTTTTGTATCACCTTTGAATGTCCCTCCTCCTGTGGACTCCTGATGTTTGAATCTTTTATTACTCTGTGTATCTTTGACTGTTATTTGCTGGTTTGGGATTATTTGGGATTAAACTTGCATATTAGATAAAAACCGATGGCACACCATGGAAAAAAGAATCTTTTTGTCTTCTATGTTCCACCTCTTATTCAGTTCTGGACCAATCCGGAATTTTATAACCTTTATCCTCTCCCCTGACTTGGTGTAGATTACTCATACCCACATGTAAACCAGTCTTTCTCACACTAAAGAACCTTTTCCAAAAGAAGTAATGTTTAACCAAAATGTAATTTGGAAAAAAAGTCCCAATCACTTCTAGTTCCAAAAAGTTTTGAAGACCTTTTTTTTATTTAGGGAAGGACATCCTTTTTTTTTTTGCAACAGTCCCTATGGCAGAATATTGGGTAACCCAGTATTCATTGTCCTCAAAATTACTTGGAGATGATTGCAAGTTGAGAAAAAGCTCTATACACACATCTGGAGCTAAATACATAGGCTGACCAATGTTGTTGTTAAATTCCTTTACATTGTCTTTCAGTCAGCTGTTAGGAAATGGTACAATATCACAGCTATCTGGTCTGGATGAATTGAATAACTAAAACAACAAGCTGCAAAACTGCAGCCAATGTATAAAATTTCACTATACTTTTTTTTAAACTGAGCAGAAGAGCAACATATATATCTTTAAAAACAATTAAAAAATTGCTAAGAGAAATGTCAATGCTGTGCTTTAGTTTCACTCATAGTCTGGGTATGATGAGGTGAAGATTAAATTCTATGGACAGTGTATTGCATTTCTAGTTTATTTTGATGGTCAAACAAGATAGAAGAAACTGCTGACTTAAATTTAGACAAGTAACAAACCACATTAACATTTTAGATGTAGAAACTGACTTACTACAGGGTAAACCCTTTTTTACAGGGCACATAGTTCCTATTGGTCTCTAAATAACAATTTTCTATAGTTCAGCATTGTGCTGTTTCAAAGAATTAGTGTTTAAAGAGTAAGAAAATGTTTTGCTTTCAGAATGAGGCACATTTATTTCTTCAGTGCTTGTAGAGAACAGCAGATTTTTTAATTAATTATTTACAAAGCATTTATGAGACAGGATTTGTAAGCCTTAAATGGTTAGAAAATACTGTTTACATCCTTCTGGTTTATTCATGGGAAATATAGTACAGGCAGACCCATGCAAGTGGTTTTATTTCTCTTAATGTCTTTCAGTTCTTGTGAATTTGATCTAACTTTAGGATGAGGAGACAAGGGAGACACTGAATATATGGGTTTTTTTGCCTTTCACACCTTATTTGTGCATTTAATGACTGGCAGAATGTATCTGGAAGAATGTCGTTGACAGAAAATATGTAATCTTTAGGAAAGAAATGTTGATTTTAATTTCAGGATGGATTGCACTCTGAAAAAATGTGCCAGAAGCTTTTTTCTCTTGAGCCACCATTACAATCCATAATGCACAAAGTGCATGCAACTAGTTATTATTCCCTGTAGTGAGGAGACAGTCTGCAAAATATATATCACTATCTGAGTTCCATCTGCACACTCTGCAACTCTCAAAGTCATTTTTCAGATGCACCAAGGCAACACTGAGAAGATACGCTGACACAACATAAGGAGTGATATCTGCTCATTACCGCTGAACATAGTCATGTGTGTGTTCAAACAAACAGACAAACAAACAAACACATAATTGTATTCATATCCAAGTTTCCATTGAAAAATTGATCAACTTTTCATGGAATCATTGAAAAATTTAAACTGGAAATGACCTTTTCACCCTCTAAACTCCTGGTCAAGTGCAGACTTGTTTCAAATTCCTCATCCAGCATACACTGCTAGAGGAAGGAAACCTTGTCTTATGCAACCTGAAAATATATCAGTTTTATGACTAATCATAATCTACACACACATAGTTCTAGGAATGATGCTTCTAATAAAACTAAACTTCATTAGTAAGTGATGAAAGCTGCTTTTATATGACATATGATATAACTCTTTCCTGAAACTAAGAACAACCCTTCCCATTCCACTTCTTGTATCTGCATTGCCAGTAAACAGTTCTGAAATTGTTCTGAATGGCACTTCTGGTGCAAGTAGGACTTACAGAACTAATTAAGGAAAGTTATGGGTGACATATGGACTTAAGTGTCCTTGCTTTTCTTGTCATTGTTTTTTGATCATACATTCACAGGCAATTCCAGGTCCTATGGTCATTTGTAATTTGCATAAAAATGTTTCACAAGATCATTAAGAGAAATGCTGGGGCAAAAAATAAAAACAATAATAAAAAAAAGTCCTAGAAGTTCCTGAAGTCCATTCCTTATCTATATTTTTCTTTTTCTTATTATTTTTCTTTTTTTTTCTTTTTCCTTGTCTTTTTCTTTTGCTTTTGCTTTTTCTCTTTCTCTTTCTTTTCCTTTTTCATTTCCCCCACTTTATTTTAAGGTGTTTTTACCAACGGGGCAGCCATCATGGTTATTTCATAATCCAATGTTTCTTGGTCAACAAATTTCTCCTGTTTTCCAGCCAGCATTTAATTTCCATTATTTAATTTATTTTTAGTAGGTCCACCTCATGAATCACTGAGAAAACTGAGCTCCTCCTTAGAAACACACCTACAGAGATGTCTGTATTTCTCAAATATCAATTGGCTAAATTGATGTTACACTGACCATTAGTTCTCCTCTCTAAACTCAACCTTTCTCCTACTAATTTTTCTTCCATTTTTTTTTCCAAGTGAGACAAATCTATTAAGAGGTATTTAAGCAAGGATACTCAACATTTTCTAGGAGGACAGAAGTTCACAAATCTGGTGAACCATGAAGTTCATTCAAAGCCTTTGTGTCCTTCTCAGTTCAATGCAGTTCTCTTGAATCATCAGAAGCATAATAAAAAGAAAAATTATCTGCCAACACCCTATTTGCAGGTCTGTGTATCTGCTTCCTACATTTCTTCCCTGTTTTTGGAAAGAATTGTTTTTGACTGCCTACTCATCAAGATGATTAGCAGCACAAAGGAAGCAGTTGCAAACCACCAGCTCTTAACTTTTATTAAGAAAATAAATTACCCTAGGAGGTAGTTTAGCATACACTGATGGAAAACATCAATCACAGTTTCTTCAGGGGAGGACAAAGTGCGGATGAGTGAAACAGTAGAGTGTTTTGTGATGAGGAGAAATGGAGGTTGATAAGATTTGTTTGATGCTTCTAGAATGAGAAGAATCCTGCGTGCAGCTACAGCCAAGATCTGTGAGTTATGTGAGCTTCCTACTCTACCGTTTCCAGAAGGAAAAAAAGGAAAGGAAGAAGAAAAAAGCCAAGGTCCCAAACAATGCTGAAAATCATGTTCACACCATAAACCACCATGAATTTAAATTGCACTCTAGGAGTCCAGTACATAGACCTTCCACCAGCTAGGTGACTGGTCAGGATAACAGGAAAGAACAGAATGATTCAAATCACTTCTGCTCTGAGATGCATCTTTGCACATGCAGTCTCTCTGCCATTAACTATACCCATTTCACCAGGAGGAAAAAAACTCTCCTTATTTTACAATTTATTGTCCTGTACATGTAATGAGCTTGGTAGGTCTCAGTTCTGACTTACTCCTTGCAACAGTAACATACTGGATTTTCATTATCTGTCAAATTGCAGCAAGGACAGCAACTGTATGGGCCAAGAAGACTAGCAGAGCTTGTCTGTTCCCACAGATCAGGGCTGAGTCATGAGGATGGGACAATATTTTTAAGTTATCTTTGCTGCTGCATTATAGATAAATTGAATTTAATTTTCCAGGCATCACTCTGGCACCTCCTTCTACTACTAAAGTCACACAAGACTTTAGAGATAGATGTTATTGCCTCATGTATGCAAAACTCATTCAGCAGAAAATATCATGTGAGACATTCCACAAAATTGAATAAATATATTAAAGAGTTCACTGATCCTTATGGAAAATTCCTTAACAAGATACTGCATTGCTTAAGATTTAATTTTATCAGATATAAGACTGTTTCATTTTTTATCTTGCTAGAAAAGCTATTTTAGAAACAGGAAGGTTTACACATCAAAGCTATGATTCCACCTTTTCTAGTAAGATCCTAAACATCCTCTTTGTTTCCTGTTGCCTTTCACAGTGAACTCTGCTTGCCTAGTAGTTTTAAAATTGGGGATTGGAAAGTTGATATTCAAGAAATTTTTCACGAAATGACAGGCTGGCTTTGAATATATTGTGTTTTATCAACATTCAGGGAGAGAAAGAGGAAGGAGAAATCTTTGTAACACAGAGGAGGAGAATAGATAAAAAGAGAGCAGTAGGAAAAGAAGGCGTTTGTAAGTGCACTGTGAATACAGGCACAGCTTACCTTCCTTTCTTGTCAAATAGAGCAGAATAAGAAATAATTGGCTTACTTTGTATGAGAAAAAAGACAGTTTCAATATTAAGAAATGTTCGCAAGCCTAAGGATGGTTATATAATGGAGGCAGCTGCTGAGGGATGCTGAAGAATCAATATTATTGGAAAAGTTCAAAGTAATGTTTAGCACACTTCTGTATTTGATGGGTCAGGTGAAATCAAACTGTCTCTGCCCATCTGGGAATTGAATGCTAATAATGTCATTAGTTTTCAAATACTAAGGACAGAAACAGTACAATACAGATGAGCAATGATCTTCTTCCCTCAAGAAAACTCAGATTGCCCAATTTGTGGTCAGTGCCAAGAAGCCTGACCTAATGCACAGAGCTACTGCCAAAACACAGAGAGCTGAGGGCAGGATGATTGAAAAGAGGCTGGAAGTTGAAGGGTCAAACTACAGGGAACAATACATAGCAAAAGGTAGCATGGGATATGAAGAAGAATGAGAAAAGGGAGAACAAGACTGCATGATACAAGACAGTGTTGCTTTACTGGTGTTCATACTCATCTCTGGGAAAATTGGCTTGTTCTTGAACCTTTTTTTTTCATTACTATGGTGCTAGAAGGGCTAAGCTGAGAAGGGCTTATGCAAACTCTAAAGTGGTGAATTCTGGAGAGGATAATGGCATACTGGTGGGGATAGGTTCCGCAAAAGTGAGATACAAAATGTGCACTGGGGCTGCAGGAGAGATGACAGAAAATAATCATATCCAAAAGGAGTGAGATGTTCAGGACTCCATTCAACCCTCAAATTCCTATGCCAAAAAATGCTGAAAGGTGTTTGGGGCACAACTGTACCACGAGTGCATTAATCGTTAAACAACGTTCTCTGAACAAGGTGGAGTTGACAACATTAGGGAGATACTACACAATTGTCTGATGAAGAAAGGACTTCAAAAATGCAAGTCTTTCCTAACTGAGATCATCTGAACTAGAATTCCAGCACAGATTGCTGTTCTTACATTGCACTTCAACAGAAATGTGCTGGGAATCCTGTCAGATGGTTTGTATCATCCTGGGTACAGACTGGATTATTCACATCAGACATTACTTACGTGATCTTCTGAGAGAGACATAAAAAGCACAGAAGAAAAAGAAGAAGAAGAAGAAGAAGACGAAGAAGAAGGAGAAGAAGAACAAGAACAAGAATAAGAACAAGAACAAGGCAGGCCTTTGAACTGTGTCAGGCTTGGGAGAAAACCAGTTCCAAACCCTTTATAACACCTCATATCTCTTCCTTTACTGTTTTTGATTTGTGTAAGTTCTCTGACTTTTGATTCAGGTGAAAAGTCTTGGCATTTCATATTTTTTGTCCTAAAGCTAATAGTCCACATCTTCAATTTGGATTTGACCATGATTATACTGCCACCCTTCCTATTTTTCTTGAGGTACAAAACTACTCAATCACTGACCTCTAACTAATCTCTCTTACTTCTGTGAAGTTCCATTTTAAGATATTCCTGAGCATTTCAGCATTATGACAACCACAGTGTGAGGAAAATGAAAATAAAATCTTGGCAGTGGGCAATTTACTATTAAAGAAAGCAAACAAACTCAGAATAAAAACTTGGTTTCCTGCTTTCTGGATGTATCCCATTATTTTTCCACACACATATTCAAAACCCCATTCCAGTCTGTAGAATGAGCTCTGCTTGTCCTTCACAGGCGAGGGAAGAGAGGAAGCTCTGCCCTTGCCTTGCATCACCCAGAACACTGTTGTCACCGAACTGAGGCATTGGATGCTCCAGGGATTCAGTCATTTCCGCTGCCAGCATCAAAAAGGATTGCTTTTCGATACACTGTATGGGCCAAGTCCATTAATTCCTGCGGTCCTTCAAAGTGCTGAGGACTGGCAGGAGCCAGAAGGAGGACATTGGAAGGGTACTTACCCGTGCTATGAGACAGAGCAAATTTTCTTTCATAGCTCTGGCTGGACAGCCTGACAAATTTACTGCTGTGCTGATGGCCAGATTTAGGGCCAGGAAGAAGAGGGTTTTTCTCAAGTTAGATCAGAAAATATTACCTGTGTTTTGCCTTCCTCTTCTAAATTCAATGTTGACTGCTTGTGAACGTCTGAGAATACTGCTTGGCTTTTCTGGTGGCACCTCACACTGCCCTGCTATTTCTACAGGGCATATAACATATTGTTCTTCCTAGCAAAACATACTTTACTTGTTGGACTCAGGACAGGATAACTGACATAAGAATAGTGTCTCATGACAGCTGAAACGATAGGTTTGGGTGGTTTCATAGTTCTTTTTGGTCTCTGTGAAAATGTGTCAAAGTAATTCTTCATGCAAAATTACTTACAATATAAATAAGCCATGCCTATTTACTTTGAAGTTTTGATCTTGCTTTCCCTAATTCTGCTCTTCTATGGCGGTGAGCAGAATGA
The DNA here is from genome assembly GCA_008033365.1 of Pseudorectes ferrugineus. Lineage (NCBI taxonomy): Eukaryota > Metazoa > Chordata > Aves > Passeriformes > Pseudorectes > Pseudorectes ferrugineus. The sequence continues at coordinate 16,287 of QWTY01002420.1, forward strand.
CACTGCTGAGATCTGGTTTTAGTAAGCGATGAGCCAAATTCTTATAGTGCAGTGCGCTTCTCTACCCCCACTCTCTCTTAACTCTGTAAAAGCACTGCCTCTGCGGTTTTGCCACTCCTAATCTATGCAGGTAACTTCACAACCCTGGCACCACACATGCTACAGAATTATTCCCTAATGGGAAATTGTACGGGATGGTGATAATTATCTCATCACTTTCATAAGCGTTAACTGGATTCCTGCTGTTACGATTTAGAAGTTTTTCTACGTTCCTACTGCCCTTCCTGTTGTCATACCTTCAGTGCAGCCCTTTAAATATTAAATAACCTGATGAAATACATATTGTGATACAGATTGGAAAAGAATGGCACTGCTATGACTTTCATTTTTGTGTATCAGAATATAGTACCTCTAAATTGTAAAAAGCTTTAAGACTGAAAATACAAAATAATTTCAATTAAAAACAAACTGTAGCTCAGAAAATATCAGAAATTTGCCTACAAATGGAGAAAATGATCAAATCTAAAATGTGTATTTGTCACTTATCACAGATCCACACGTGTGCTTGTTAAATAAAAACAAATCATAAGCTAATATACACATTGTAACGAATTTAACTTATCCCAGATCAGGCTATTTAACATAATGTATTTTTATTTCATGTTTATTTTGTGAAATCACTTGATTTTATCTTATGACTGCTGTCATAAAAACAGCTTTTCCTGATGAATAACATTTGGAACAAAGCCAAAACCTGATCTGGCCCTTGTTTTTCTCCGATTAAGCAAAGAAGGCGTAAGCTCTCAGTACTTTGTAACACTAAATGAAAAATCCCAATTTATCACTGGTAATCACTTTGAAGAGTGACCACCTGAATGAAATAAATAGCCTGTGTGATTACAGATAGAGCATCATTATGCAAGGACAGGAGAATGAGAGGAGCAGATGCCTTCCATCTTATATAAGCAATCAAGAAGCTGAACACATCAGAAATGCCAAAGGAAGAGATGGGACTGCCTCATCTAAAACCTCCAAGCTGCAGTTAGGGCCCTTAGATGATTTAATATCTTCCCCTGGAGGGATGGACCTCACTCCGTCCAGATGCTTTTATTCCCCCTCCATTTCAGATTAACATAGCCTCACAAATAAAACAAAGGAGACTGTGGGAAGAGGAAGCACTGCACAGTTCTGCATTATAGAGGATGCTGGCCACTGAATTGGTGTGGGGGAATAATTTCTTTGCCCAGATAAAACCTCGGCATTAGAAATCTGAAGCATTTGGGTAGAAGAAAAGAAACCAAAGAGAAAGAAGCAGGAGTAGACATTAAAGGAGGATAGTATGACTTCAGCAAAAATTTGGGCAGACGTAAATGGAAGGAGGGATAGTTTTGAAGTTGATGTGTGGTAAAGCTTAGTGAAACAGAATAGGCATGGCATATTTCATTAGAGGAAGTCTGAACTGGGAATTTATATATCTCTCTGCATTACTGACTTTTCAGGTTTCTCTTCCCCCATGAATGTCCATTTATATTTTTCCACTTCACCTGCATTGTCCTCACAATGAATTTCACCATGCCATGACCTTCACAGAATTGTAGATGCTTCATTCTCATAAAAAACACGTGTGTGCTATCATCTGCAGATTTGCCTGCCATGTTATTTATGTCCTTTCTCAATATGTTCAATGAGATGTTAAGTCCAAAGAGAAAGGTGACCCACGTAGCACTTGACATCTGCCTTTGGGATAGGTATTTATCATTATTCATTATGCCTTGTTTCCACCAAGTAACTGTTTTTCAGCCTACATGTCAATATTACTGTCAGTGGCAATATGATACTATAAACAAAATTTCATGAGATAGTGCACACGGTGAAACCTCATATATTTTACCACCTGGCTTCTGTTTGTCAACAAGTGTTGTCATTCCATTGAGGAAGCAATCCATTCTGACAAGAAAGATATATTATTTTATTTCTTGTTTTCCTGTGTCAGTGAAATGAAGGCCCAAGCAAGAGCTTCAGAGATAAAACAGCAATGCCTCAGGAAGAGCCCTGATCTCCTCACTCCTAGCAGAGTGTCCTCACGGTTGGGCTGCTGCAGCCTAACCCTCTGTGCTTGCTATCCTCCTGATCTATTAGTCCTGACCTGACAGATTGCCTGCTTTTGACAGGACTTTGTTCTCTTTTTCCCTCCTCACACACTCCTTCCACCAAGGCAATAACTTGATGTCTAGGGAAGCCTGGCTGCTGGGTAGACCTCTGCGTTTGATACCCCTCAGGCTGAGGAGGAACCTCTATCTTCCAAGGTAACTGTCTAAACCTTAACCTCAAATTTTGGAGTCTGCAGTTTCAAGTTGAAAGCAAATCTAAATGATCAGAGAAAAGTTGCATTACATGTGAATTCCACTCCCCAATCTTACAGAAATCTGTATCACACTTTTTTCTCAATATTTAGATTTCTTTGAGTACATTCTTTATAATCATTGACAATTTTTGTTACAGGCATTTTAAAAAATTCTGGCAGTATAATATGTACTCCTATTTCTCTGGGTAGGACAAATGGAAAAGTTCATTAGTACTAGAAGAAGGGTGCATTTTTTCTTTCTATTCCGTCTTTATTTTCAGAGTAATAGGTATTATAGAAGGAAGACAGTAATTTTCTACTGCAACTGGGCAGAAAGAATGACTCCCCTGGTGCCCTTGAGAGGAGAACATATACCTTTTACATCACTCTTTTTATTCACTGTAAACCACAAAGCTACAGAAGTCAGCTTGCCCATATTTGACATTTCTCCTCAAGTTATTTGAGCTTTTCACTTAAGTCTACTTAATTATTTATCTGTATAGTCAAATCTGCACAATCTCCCCAGAAGAAATAAATGACATGGTTTAGATATGCAAAGGATGCTTAGCTTCTGAGAAAGAACAAAGCCTTTACAAACTCCTCCTGAGAGAACATAACATTGGAGAAAGATCAAAGGAGAAAACCCAATCCAATATTATTAGATGGATTAAATTTTATGTGTAATCTTGCAGTGGTATTGCTCAAGTTTCAGCACCAGAAAGTTTTTGTTTCAGCATTCCCAAGAGAAAAAGAAAGCAACCAGCGTGATTTGTTCACAATATGTTCCAAGGCCAGAAATGAACAGATCTGCAACTTGGAACTTTCTGTGTAGTTCTCAGCATCCTTATCCTCCCAGTCTGAGAAAAAAGTCTAATGCTCATTTGGGGGAGGCAGAGCTGCAGTCCTTCAGATGGGCTGCTTTAAGTTCTTTTCTAAGGATTTTTATGATGTGCTTTTGTTCCCATAGGGATTTGAAGGAATAGTTTCTGTGAACAAGTTGGTTTGGTAGAGTTATCTGAGCATGATCCCTCCTAACAGTTCTGCCTTCTTTATGGTCTTTAACGGGCTCAGTCACATTTCTTCATGTTTTCAGATGTGAGAGTAAGATTGTTGTTGCCTTGACATAATTCCCTGTCATTGCTAGTCTTTTGTCAGCCCTATTAGGGGAGGGGCATGTGCTACCCTCCAAGCCTTCCCTACCTGAGTGCTGCCTGCAACTTGAAACTCGTGCATTTCCAGATTCTTGCTGTAAGTCAACCAGTGCATGTGAAGAATTTCTGCTTCATGAAACTGTTTTTCCTACTATTTTTACTAAAAATTAGTAGGTACTGAGTTTATAGAGCAGTAATTGTTGTCTCACAGCCCTGTCATAATCTGTTCATATTTGCTCTGGTGAGTGTTTACAACAAGAATGATTAAAACGTTGTAAGTTGTGACAAGGGACACATTTATTTACTTCAAGCATATGTAAAATGTTTATTTTTACTGTTGTGTCCCAGTTTGATACATAAGGTTTTAGATTATACATTGAAAGATAAATGTGTCCCTGGTTGTTTTAGCCTACATGTGGGAGGTTAATATCTGCAAAGCAAAGTGACAATAGAAGAGCAAAGCAGGGCCCCGGGGACATGAAGAAATATTGATTCAAAATGTAGACCCTCTTCCTAAAAAATATTTTTGTGGGACATAAAAGAATACATAACAAAAATAAAAGTAATAGACATGCTTTTGGATGGACATCTGTGACAGAGATTATTTTCTTTGTTTCTGGGAGATTATGGCAAAAGCATATAATGTCTGCCATAAGGCATTATCACATTTAATCACATTTCACAAGCTATTGTTTCTGCACAAAGCAGTGCTTTTCTAAGACCGTAGGGTATTTGGATACTTCTCAGAAAACTCTGAGATATTGTACTCACTGAGAAGTGTATGCAATGTCTGGATTTGAACAATTCGATATTCTTCACACAAAAGAACCACTGAATGTCATGAGGAAGTGCTAAAGAATGGTAATATAGCTATGTGTTTAAAATTTCCTTTTAATATCATCACAGTTCATCTTCACCATTTTGAGCTAACTGGATAATAGAAACTAGGGAAAGCTGTCGAGTCAAATAAAACATGCTTCGCTGTCCTGGAGAAGCTACAAGCTGAAATACATTTTGAGCTGGGATACCCACAAAATGTGAGAGAGATTTATAGGGAAAGAGTTAAGCAGTTCAGAAATTAGAAGAAAATATGTAAATTCAGTTTGCAAAGTCATTCTAATGAAGTAATTAGCCTGTCAGTCTCTCTTGTTTTCATCTTGAAATATTCTCAGATGAGTGCGTTAAAACATTGCTTCTGTTAGAACTACACAATTTAATGCTAAAGATATTCAGATAATGGCAAGTGGATTTGACCTTAAAGAACTTACTACTTCAATCTTCTTTTTATTACACAAGTAACAGGCCTGCTTAATTTCAGCTTAGCAAATCACTACACAAATATATAGTAGGTTTTCTACCTAAACAGAAATGTGTTTTGAATTTTTGAAAATGGGGCAGCATTTTCTTGATTAGGCTTAATGACAAAATATAGAGAGTCATGTATGCCAGCTGAATTCCAACTCTGAATCTACAGAAATGTAGAGCAGTGTTTCATATATTTAATATGCAAAATATTACATTGATGTCCCATCAAAGCTATATAAGCAACTATCCTGAAAAGTCATATGGTGGCTCTTTTGTTCTATACATGTCTTGGATTTTCCCAGCTTCTGTACTACTTCCATTGATCGCTATTATTTTCTGTAGAAAGTAGTTAAATCTCTTCTGATTTTTTTACCCATAAATTGGAGGATATAGACATTTTGTATTGCTTACTCATATTGACTATGCCATCAAGCTTGAATATGGAAGTCCAAGCCTCTCTGTGTCTCCCTGACACAGAAGGTATTTCCATCTATAAGTATTCAAAATTTGTGAGTAAGCCGATTAAAAGTTCACAAGACTGGCCTAAAACAATGATGTAAACCCACTGCATTTTAGGTTGTTTTTCATTTGTAATTTTCAACTCTTTATGGAATACTCAAGTAATTTTTTTTCAAGCTCTTGGAACCATGGAGGTCGGAGAGGAGAGGAGAGGAGA
>QWTY01002420.1:28357-60496 GCA_008033365.1 Pseudorectes ferrugineus
ATGGCCTGAAGCTGAGTCAGGAGAGGTTTAGGTTGGACACTGGGGAAAGGTTCTTCACCCAGACGGTGGTTGGGCACTGAACAGGCTCCCCAGGGAAGTGGTCAAAGCGCCAGCCTGACAGAGTTCAAGTATTTGGATAACATTCTCAGCTACATGGTATAAATTTTGGGGATGTGTCAAGGGCTAGGAGCTGGACTTCAATGATCCTTGTGTGTCCCTCCCAGCTGAGGAGATTCTGTAATTATGTGGTTCATTTAGTTATGTGACGTGAATTGTGTCATGCTGGACAGTTTTCATAGCTGGAAGAGAAAGAGCTGTGTCCAGCTGTCCTGCTGTGTTGGTACCATGGTAAAGCCATGGCTGTGTTGAATGCATCAGTAATATTGCACAGGGACAGAGCCAAGGAGACACAATCATTTGTCTCACAATGCTACAGCCACAGAGAGCAAGGCCATACTCCCTACTGCTTATCCACTGAGGGAACTCAGTTTTCTTCCACCCCACTGCCTTCACAGAGTCTAATGAGCCTGGGACACCTCCAGCATGTCACCCAGTCAGAGGTACACACCTCTGGCTCCTCCAGGGATTGTTACCATTAACTGCTGAGCAGTGGTACCAGGATGAGCATGGTGTTATCTGCATGTAGAGACAACAAGGAGATGGGAAGCTGGGAAGGAGAGGGACCGGTCATCAGTCTTCTACAACCATTTAAGTGTCAAACTTTGCAGAATTTCCCTAAAACAGTGGTCTGGGTGGCTCTTATTTTCCCTGGTGTTTTTGCTCTGCAGTAAGTGCTGATGTCCAGTGTGTTACATGTGATGGCCAGGTGTGCAGGAACCTGGACAAAGGAGTTAAGTGACAGCAGGGATGAGGATACTGTATGCCAGTCAGATCACCAGCTGATTGGTTAACTTTGTTCAGCCTTTCCTTGGCTGTTTTCATTTATAATAGTGGCCAAGGTAAGGAAAGGGGCTGGGTTGAATGGAGAATATTTTCTTGTGAGGTTTCGAAATGTGTTATCATTCCAGCACATAAAGTTTGTGACTTGTAATATAACATTAAAGAAAGTATGCAAGAGAGTTTTGGGGGGTTGTTGTTTGTTTGTTTGTTTTTAATAAAACAGCCCACTCAGAGTAATTATTAGCTCCTCTAATTTCTGAGAAAACCAGGTTCAAACAACAACTCTTCCAAGGCAAGAACAGTGTCTCTGAAATATCTTCTCTCCTAGGAGCACTATCCTGGCAAATCTGGGAAACTTCTTCCTTGTTCACTTGGAAAAATACTGTAATGTCGGTAAAGTACCTTAATTGGCCAGATGGTTTTAAATAGGAGGGAAGAAGGAAACAGAAGATTCACAAACATCCTATGACTAAATATCATCTCCCTTTTTTCCCACAGTCCCACTAATAGAGAATTAATGTGGGATGTGAGAGGTTCCCATTGAATTCAGTCCTCTTCTGTGAAGGATTTCACCCATATTAGGACTGCAATCAAATTTATTGTAGGATATTCTGAGCTAGAAAAGTGCTCTTAATAAGGGTATTTTGTTTTATATAAATAATTAAGCATGGCAGGAAGAATTAGAACAGAAGTTTTTCACCCTCTGGTAGAGTCTGGATGTCTTGCTCTCCCTCCTGTTCCCTAAACCATAATATTCTTAACTTGCTATTCTTCTTTCTTCCCTGCTCCGTATTAATAATAGTTCTTGGACTGGTGGACTACAGGAGCACTGCTACTTCTGGCCAGAAATATCTTCCCTGGAGGAGGACAGTTTCATAAAAACTCCTCGTAGAGTGTCCTTAGGGGAACATAATGAGGCACTTCATTTGTAACTAAGAAGCTCGCACTTAGTAGATACTTCTATCTACTCTTTTCAGTTATCTGTTGAAAATAACTCGTAGAGTGTAAATAACGTCCGCGTGTGCCCACGTGAAATACATCAGGGCTGTCATCTCAAAGATGCACTTTTTATTAGCTAAAATATTTGGAGTACTTGTTCACAAACTGGACTATGATTAAGTGCCCAGATAATTACACTCCTGAGCACATCGATCACCTCTAGGTAGTAAGCACCATCATCACATTGTTAAGACTTCCATTAACCTGAGTGAAATGGAAACACAATGTCTGTATGTCCTTTCTCCTTTGCATTTTTAAGGGCAGTTATGATGCTGTGAGCCCATTCCAGCAGGGACAAAATAGCTCTATTAGGATTTCTGGGTCAGCTCCAACTCATCCATAATCTAAACTCTGATCTTACTCAAAAATGTTTTGATTTTGCACAAATTAACTGAGAACCAGGTGAGAAGTTAATTAAGTGAGTTTTACTTATTCAGTTTCATGGAGCATAGTTATGCAAGTTTTTTTACTCCCACTGCACTTTGCTTTGTTTATCTAAAATTCCTAAACCGAGGAAAACAAACTTTACATTGGTTTCTAATCAATATTTTCTTTGCATCCCTGCAACCAACAGCACAGGGTGACAATGTCATATTCAAGATAAATGGGCTCTGGAAATGCACTTTTCCTGTATAATTGAAAACAGAGCTACACATTAAAAAAGCATTTACTTTTCGATGTTCTCTTGTACAGGGGAAATTGTCTAGCAGAATGAGTCTGGGTTTGTTCTGCAAAGAGGCAAGAACCTTTCTGATCTCTCGCTATGTATGGTCCCCTTCCATCATGCTCTCTAGCAGAGTAATTTATTACATTTTTCCAGGTCTCCCAAAACAGAAAGTCTATCATTTTTTCTTTTCTTTTTTTTTTAAATTTAATCAAAACCCATTATTTTAAAAATAATCTTTAACAAATGGTTAGAAAAAACTATTTCCAGAAATTAATTTTGATTTTTTTTTCTGTTGCAAACCTTCATGACAGCAAAGAGGCTTAAAGAATGTTTTCCATTCCTCTTTTTTACTATTTTAAGCATTCATCCTTTAGAACTGTTGCATTATTCATCTGTCTCACCTGACTTTAAGGTTGTTTTATTCTTTAATACTATCTGTGTTTTACAGTAATAATACTGTAATGATTTCTTGGAAAGAAGTATTTTGCTCACATTACTGATTTGTATTATAACTTGTCTTGCCAAATAGTTCAAATATATTTTGACTTCAAGTCTCTGCATGTTTTATGTTCAACTGTGCAGGTATTAGTTTTACAGCCAAAAGTACTGGTTTAAATATAATAGTTAAAATTAGCTTTTTCTGTTATTTACAGAATTTACGCAGACAACTTCATTTTTTCTCAAGTTATTCTATTAATTTTATAATTTTTTTTTTCAGGACAATATGAACAACAAAATGGAATGTGCCTTGTAGAGTGGCTGTATGACCAGTATTCTAATCATGTCACGTTGTTTTCTGTTCCCTAAATGCATCCTTTTAACAGGTGAAGGCTGTAGACTGCACATCGGAGGATGTGTTTCTTTCAAGGAGAGTGTTGGCAACTGCACAGAAAGGAAATGTTATTACACAAACATTTTCAACCTTTTCCTTTCATTCGTTGTGTAAACTTTACCTCCAACACTCAGCTTACACCTCTTATCATGCTAGACCACAGCAAAGGGAGAAGGTGGTAGCTGAAAATCAAATCAGATAAAGAAAGAAGCAATTGCTTGGGTCAAAGAATCAGAGCTTCTGATTCTATGCCTGCTGCCTTGGCTGAGCATCTTTTTTCTGTGTTCATTGTTCAGCTGGGAATCTTATCAACCTCACACAGTTTCTTTAAGTCCACATAATGGCAATAGCAAAAAAATTTGTTTTGGATTTTTGCAAAGACTTGTGTTTGAAGTTACTGTTGATAACTGCTCAGGGATCTGGTGCTTAACATGTTATAGTATGATGGTGAGCACATCCTTAAAGTCCACAATTAGTCCAAATTAATTTCTTGTCTTTGGCTTTAATATATCAATAATTACAGTCCTTTCTGGATGTTAATAAATAGATAAGCTGTAAACACTGCTGGTAAAAATTCTAGAACTGGAGTATCCCAAATCTCTATCTCCATTTTAAAATTATCTGACAGTTCTTCCAGACATTACAGAAACAGGTCAGAACAATGCAATTTTGTCACTTCATGTTGAGTAAGAAATTCCAGTTTCATCACCTGCTTCATGAGAATTACTGCAGAGTTTATCAGGAATAAATTAATATATTCTTAAGGCCTTAAATTTGAAATGAGAAATAATCTGCTGATCCTTTACTGGTGAAAAAGCATTTATTACACACACAAAAAAAGGTGATATTTAACAAAGGGAACCCTTTTTTCTTGTCTCTGTAGTTCTTCCTGGAAGATGATTTTGAAGTGGGCCAAGGAAACAGCAACGACAACTAAACCATGAACTTGTAGGTGCACCTGCTCTAATCAGATGGTAGAGGAAAGGTAATTTAACCATACCCCATTGGTTTTGCCAGCGTGGTTGCAGTGCGTCTGAAATAAGGGCTTTTAAGTCTTATGTGCCTTGTAGTGTCATGAAGTTTCTAGGGCTCTCAAAGAAACAAACAAATCTTCATTTCTGCTGTTGTTAAGGAAAATTTCTCCCAATTCCTTTTGTTATCATATTATCTTCTCCTTTATTTACATTCTCCAGATCCTCTTGTATGAGCTCTTCCTTTCTGTAAAATCTCAGTTTGTGTGTAGCAAGAAGTTTATGATCATTCTCATTCAGTTTTATTCTGGCCTCGTATGGCCCATTTTTAGTACAGAGCTCGGTTTTGAAATTTAAGTAGTACTTCAAATTCAACCACTGTGCCACACTTTGATTTAGCTGTTGATGTCCTACAGAGACTGTCACTCCCCTATTAGAGCTGGAGTAATTTTAAGTTGTTACCTCAAATGCATTAACATTGCACAAGGCAGAAATACAATTTGATTGACAAGGAGATGTTTAAGCTGGAAAAGTCCCGAATGTAAACTTGACAAATGAACAAGCATGGCATGGAGATCACAGGAGAAAGAATAACTAGGGAATGGCATGAGATTTTTTACAAAATTGCTTTTCTGATAAAGTCACATTTCAAGCTGAATGATTAGCACTTACTCAGCAGATCACCATGCACTGACCTTGTAGTATCACCACGGTCAGATTTGCATACGTATTCACATGCATGAATAATTCTCTAATTTTCCATTACATTAGGCACAAACAGGTTTGGGGGTTTTTTTTTCTATCATGCATGAATGTCTTCTCCTTATTCCTTTTGAAATGAAGAAAGTGGGTTCACTCTTAGAATAACTTGGCACACTGGTGCACTTTCTTCTTACAGCTGTCTCCCTGAAAAGCCCACTTTCATATTAAACCTGTTTTTTGTAAAGTAATTTCCCCTTCTTCTGTAGTCATTAAGTAATGGCAAAACACTGATCATCTATGCTTGGGATGTGGTACCACCTGCTTTCAAATCACTGTCACTGATTGATATTGTGCAAGAGTTTTATATAGCCTATCATGTTTTCAGGTATTACCTATTAGTGCTAATAGTTGTCCCAGAGCAGCAGTGGAAAAAAGACAGGATTCTTTCTGCAAAAATAAGGTGGGAGATAGGGAGTAATCTTTCTTCTGCTCAGACTCGTCACTAAGCAACACATGGAGATACCGTGTTCTATAGCAAGTGGAATATTCTATACAAAGAACTCCTTGTTCTTCTATTGCCTTCTGTAAGTTTTTTTTTCAAGGTGACTTAGCTCTTTCACATAGGCACATACTTGCTACTAGAGCTGCACAGGAGATGGAAGTCCTGTGTCTTGAAAGGTTTTCAAATTTTAAGATATAGATTTACTTCGGATCTAAATGAAACATAATCATCTGTAAATTATTTATGTAGAAAAAAATTGTTATATTACAGTATTTTTATTTTTTCATTTTATAGTAATGTTCCTAACCTCCAAAATATCAATCTACAGATAAACCTTCATGGGATTTTGTTTCATCAGGTAGCTGGCTCAGAACATAGAGCATGCAACTGAGAAATTTCCAAAGAGTTAAGCAGATAGATTTAAATAATAGAGGAACTGCTGTGTGTATGGCTAATAAAATCCTTCAACTGTAGCTAGCCTTCCAGCACAGCAGAAACCTAAGAAGTATTTTGAATATTTGAAACTGCTTTGAATTTTTTTACAACACTGAAAACAGCAGTATCTGAGAAAATAACTCCATTCACTTATTTATATTAGAAGCTACAGCATTTCTTAAGGTAAAATCTGTTTTTTAAGCTGTAAATTCACTATAGTCATCTTTAGAGGTATGTTGTAGTTTTCAGCGTATTTTGTATGTCCACATAGCAAAAGTATTTTTCTTGCATATTTTCAATTTGCTGAATGTGTGATTCTGAATTTTTCCTGCCTTTGTCATTTTTGTAGGTCATGCTTTAACCTACATCTTTAATGTTTGCACAGCACGAACAGTGCTTGCTGTACCTTGACTTATCACATTCACTTCCACCATTGTCAATACAATTGGACAAGAAACGGTTATAGCCTTTTGGAAGGTCACACATGATTCAAGGAGGAATCTCTTACCTATGTGAGAGATGTGTTTTTTCTATAATTTGGGATCATATAATTTCATCTGATGCTATAGGATTCAGGTATGCCAGTGACATAGTGCAGTTGCATGCTATCCTGTTCACACCACCTACTCTATATTTATAGCTGAAACATTTAGTTTATGAAAAAGATTTGTAATACTCTCCTGCAGTTGTGTAGTTATCATCTGCTAAGAGAAAGGGAGCAATCTATGCAAACCCTTTCAAGTAAGCCATATTCTCATGTTTCAGGAAAAGAGAAAACTTGTCATTCCAGTGGTTGCTTTTAAACTGTTGCCTCTAAGGATAAAATGTATTCAAGGCTTTTATGAGCATTAAAGAAAGTGTGTGGGAGGGATCGAGGCAAGGAGGTCATCCTCTTTGCCAAATTATGGACATGAGAGAGATCTACAGTCCCAGCACAATACACCTGTGTGTGGAAGCAATGTTTGTCTCCTATGGAGACAGCATCACAGCCACCACCAATAGCTGCACAGATCGAAGCTGGCTGTCCTTGAGTGTTTAATTTTTGTTGATAGAACATCTCATCAGCATTGCCTGTGGTCTGGGAGAAACACAGTGATAGCACCAAGAGGATTGTTGGCAGAAAGAGTAAGGATAAAAGATCAAAAAAAAAAAAAAGAAACTAAAGGAGGTGTTCAAGCCAGCCGCTGGAGCAATGGGGTCATGTTCTGATTTGCCTTTTGGGGATTAAAATCTTGTCTTTATAACTCAGAGTTTTGTATGTACCTTGAAGTCTAATGGGATTCATTGCCTTTTAAGTTTGACAACTTCACAAACCCTGAAGTGGTGTCAGGTTAGGGGGTCACCTTTGCTATGAACTGTACTGCATTCAGCCTGTAGATATTTTACTTCATGTTTACAAAGAAAAAAGTAGGGTCCAGAAGTTAATTTTAAATATATAGGAGACAGTGATCTCTATACAATTGTATATTAAAATGTTTTCTGTTGCATAAAAGATTCAAAAAACTGTGAGGGTACACGACTCCAGCTCATTAAATACATTATTTTTAAAAATAAAATGTGCAAAAACTCCCCACCTGGGCTAAATATGTTTTAGATGAGATAAATATATCCAAGTGAGGAAGTCCTGATTGACCTTAGGGCCGTAAAGAAGCTAGACAATGTAACAGCTGAATCACTAGCAATTATGTTTAAGAATTGTGAAAAACTGAATACCAAACATATTATTTATCCTTGAAAGGGAGAGTATGGAGGCCATGGAAAATTATAGCTCACAGCACTTAAATTTAATCCCTGCAAAAAATCATTAGGCAATCAGTTTAAGTATCTAGAAGGTAAGACAGTGATAAAAACTACCTAACGTTAGTTCTTCTGGAGTAAATCAAGGCAAACAAGCTTTGGAAAAGGTGGTAAATATAAGATACTTTGACTTCAGTGCAATTCTTGGCACCGTCTCAAATGGTATTCTGTGATTATGTGATTCTCAGAAGCATACTGAGAAAGTGAGGTGAAGATGAAATCTTCATCAGATAGGTATGCAGTTGGCCAGAAAAAAATAACAGATAACATGTACTTATCACCAATGTTTCAAGGCATCTTAAAAGCTCTAGGGGGACTCTTTGGAGCTCAGTTATATTTGATATTTCCTATAGTAACAGAAGACAGTATAAATGTTTAATTTGTGCTGTTTGCAGCTGATACCACATAGGTATAAAAAAGGGCTAACAAACCCTTTAGATCGAGATCAGGATGAGAATAAAAAGTCAGCCTTTGAAATAGACCCAAAGTCATGAAATCAGAAAAGTCACAAAGGCAAAACTATCATTAACAAAAAATGGTATGAGATGTACACAGGTTCATAAAAGCAAATATTATTTTTGCCTCTACTTTTTTGGTATGCTCTGTGTAAACAAAATGAGACAGCCAACCTGTTCTCTTTTTATTACTCGTGAAGTCTTACTTGGAACACTACACTATGACAAAGATGTTACTAAACTAGGAGAATATCTAGAAAACAACAAGTAGAATGCTGGGGCACACAAAAAACCCCTGAACAACCACACAGTCACTGCATGTGATTTTGATCTGGACAAAACAGGATGCAAATGTGACAGATATGGTAAGTATGACATAGTGTGGTAAGTAAGCTTTGCAGGTCACTGTTGGATCACTGCGTATTTTAGCCCTAATATTTAGGACCATATTGGGGACACTATTATCTTGAGCTTAGCACCTTGGAGGGGATGCTGGGTCTAAGGGATGTCAACTTTCATTCTGATTGCTATGGGCTAGATCAAAAGTGTGCACAGAGTAGTGAACTGAGGCAACACCCAGGGTGGGGTGAAAAAGGGTGAGATCTGTACGTCGTGATAGTCATTATATCATAACATCATCTGAATGATTCATTTTTCTTGGTGGTCAAAAACCGTTTTCTATTCAAAGGATTGAACAAAAAAGAATATAAAATCCAATTCCAAAGCTCAGGTCTTCATGGTTTTTTTTTAAAGTTCTTAATTTCCAATAAATCAGTTGTAATTAAGTTTAAATGGAGTGAAGAAATTGAATAAATCTATGGCTTCTGGGATTTAAGTATTTCAAATGAGCAATGAAGACACTGGACTGCTCTCTTAAATATGTATTTTAGTGTGCAAATTTTGAGGAAAGCAAAACTTTTTTTGTGAGTCTTGATGTGATTCTGGTCTTCTCTTTAGCTTCAGTTCTTCAAAATCTCCCAAGCCAGGCTTTTTTTTTAATAGGCAATATAAGCAAAGTTTTGATCAGTGATGATGCATCATTCTCTGTTGTCTCAGATGCACAAAAATGACAAGAAACGGGATTGAAATTGTTGAATTTTCATCTACCTGGGAATTATTTAGCAGAAACATACTTATTCTTCCCTTCCTCATCCCTACTGTCAGTTTATGACTTTCCCAATCTGACATGCCTGCTCAGGTTCTACTTGTCTCCTCTTGGGTGATATTTCAGCATGGGGAGAAAAGAGGTGACACTCAGAAAATGGTGTCAGTGGTACATCTAGTCTCACCTCTCAGCTGTTTTAGAGGCAACTTTATTTGCAGTTTGCTTCTGTTTCTAATACATTGGGGATCTCTTCTAGAGCTCAGACACCCACTGAACAGCAACAAGGATATATCCACTTTTAACCTGATAACTCTGCATTTGGCTCCTCTATGAGAAGCCCCAGTCTGTATTCACCATTGTAGTCATGAATGAGAGAGTCAGTTTCAGTCACAAAAATCATTACTTTGTTTCTACAGCAGATCAAAAGATCTCAACAAGAGCTGCTTCTAGGAGAACTAGACATATGTGTTTTGCTCTTTTCTCATCAAATCCTTTCTTTGCTGTCCCCTTATATATCATGTTTGTCCTCTTTTCTAAACCAAAAGAAAGAGGAAACTGTTTCAGAGTCACTATTCTTTTCATTCTTCTCTCTCAAGACAGTATAATGGCATCAGGGTTGTACTTCTACAACTTCTTAACAGCTTTTTAAAACTCCATTTGAAAATCTTCATCTTCATTTTTAGCTTTCCATACCTATCAATTCCATGTCCACATCCAGAGTGCTGGTAGGACTAGTAGTTATTCATCCATTATCTCGCCTACAGTACACTAAAATGCAGTACCTTGCAGACTGTATAAGAACTTGATAGTTTATGATAATGTTTTTATTTATTAATGCGTGGACAAAAATAAGTGTTTTTCATTTAAGAACAGAAGACCAAGGATGTTTCACAATCTGAGCCAAGTTATGCATTTATATAAATTAAATGAACATTCTTTGTTTGTTCTCAACCTCCTCTGGTAACTTGTGATGATTAGGAACATATATGGCTTATTTCAAAAAGTCATATGACCTGAAGCTGGCAAGTAAGAAATTCAGAACGATGGATAATTCATCATTAGCTATGGAGGTAAAGTAAAGGTGCCAAAATGCTATAAGCAGTTGTTTTTTGTTAAGGCTTTCAGTTTAATACAATATAACATCCGCTGGCCACCTCCTTTGGACCAGGCTATGGATTCCTGAGCAGACTGCAACAATATCTGGATCTTACCAGGACTTATACATGTGCATAACTTCCTGCCTAAGGTAACTTCAATGATTTCACTGGCAATACTCACATGAATATAATTAAGCATATACCCAAGTGTCCTAGGGAATCCTAAGCAGTAAATGTAAGATTTACATTCCCAATAGGAATATTAATATTGTTATGTTACATTTACTACACTATAGGCTGTATCAATTTAACAAAATAAAACACAATAGGTTAACAGTTTAGAAGAAAAGTGAGCACAGACAACACTTCACAACTAATGGTTTTCCAGTGTTATGCCTGGTATTCAATGCAGATTTTCTTAAGGGATTCTCAAGAATTTTGCTGTGTACGTTTCAATGAGACATTTTTGTTCTTTCTTATGCAAACATTCGGAGTGCCAACAGCTTGTGTCAGTTTTGCTAAGCTGTACATGGGGATTGAGAAGTGATGCTGCAAAATTGTGGAGTGCTCCATAAAATTTCATAATGATGTCCACAGTAAAAACAACAGAGTGTGCAAAGGTGATGCTCTGATGATGCCTCTGTGGGAGGCAAAATGGAGACAAATAATAGTAATACAATTGAGGGGAAAAAATTAGACACCTTTAAGTATAGGAATCATGTAAATAGAACAAAATATATCAGCTCAAAATATAAGCATTACGTACATACATACCCAAAACTTTGGGCTGTAAATTGAGAATTCAGTTCTGGAGTTTGCGGAGGAAAAAAGAGGTACATTAACAATCACAAGACTAAAGCATCCATTTGATGCTGAAAAAAAGGGCTGCAGGATGCATAAGTTAGGACATTTGTATCTGAGATACAAAAATAGTCACGTCACAGTGGTAGTACATCCTTAGGAATATCATGTGAAATTTTAGTCATTCTGTTCAGGAAGAAAAAAAATTCAGACTAGGAGAGCTGTATGAGAGAACTGTCTAAATTATCAAGGGAACTGATCTTTTTTCATATAAGGACTAAAATAGTTTGATTCATGTTGTTTTCAAAAATAAAAAAAAAAAACAGTAAAAAAGAGAGAAAAGAAAAAAGAAAACAGGGCAATAAATCCATTCTTTTAAATGTATAACATGCTGGCATGGGAAAGAGTTATATAAGGTCTACAATAGTTTAAAACAAATGGCATTGATTTGGACTTTGAATCAATAAAGTAGAAGCCTGAAATTACAAGAGCGTAGGTATCAAAAGACAAAAACTTTAAATAGAAAGTGAATACTTCTGGAAACCGAAATCCTGGTATTTCAGCAATGTGTAATAACAGCTATTCTGGAAAAGATCATGCATTTCAGTGTATTTCAGAAAGAGGATTCAACATTATGACAAAAGGTAGTGATTGTAGTTGGACATAACTTCTGTCGTCCTTAAAAAGATGAGATGATAAGCAAATACTTATGCAACAGGAGGAAGCTGTTTTCATAACATTTGCTTCTTGTATCCCCATCCAGAATTAAATTTCAGCCATTTTCTTACTGAGAACTCTTCTGTGGTTAGGATCCTTCTGGAAAAAAAAAAAAAAATCCTGTAAAAGAAATACAGAATTTTATATATATGAGCCCATGAATAAAAGAGGTTTTGTTCAAAAGATTAAGTGTCACAGAAAGTTTTTGACATCAGTGTTGAAAATGAAATACTTTTTAGAAGAAAATGTTCTTAAAAGTCCCTCATAGACAATCTAGATAAACTATTCTAAAACAGTCTATATGTACCAGAACTTAAATTTAAGGGTTCTTATACCAAGTTTACTCTAGCGTAATTCCACTGACTTCATCAAGATCCATCACAAAAAGATTTGATGTGGCTCAGAATTAAGCTTATCCTAGGCTTAACTCTGGAAGAAACTGGCTGAGCTTGTGCAGGGAAATATCAATATTGTAAGCTATGCAGGAAGTGGTCTTCTGTGGATTCAATTTATGTTTCACATCTGCTTCACCACAAGTGGGTGAATGGATATTTTCTAATTTCCAAAGCTCCATATAGCTTATGAATCTCCATTATAATGGGGTTGGTGCTTTCGATTTTTTTTGTTGTAGTAGATCATTAACATTTTAACATCTTCTTTTACAAATCCCCAGTTTTTACAGCATTGGGAAAATATTTGAAAATATGTACAGCTGCATTTACTTCAAAGCTCCTTTTTGCACCTCGAATTGATTGTTTATGTAACTTCCATAATACAAATGAAAGCACAAAAATATTACATTTTGCTAAGCAGGAATTTCAATGGAAAAAGCAAAGAAAGTAAGGCTTATGAAATTTTTTCTGTATCCTAAAACCCAAATCTAGGAAAACCAGTTCCTTTCTAAAAACTAAAGAGATGTTATGTAACATGCCATATACATGGAGATAAGAGAGGAATTATGTCTCTGAGTTAAGAAAACATTTTTTTCTTCGGTGCTATTTAATAACAGTATTTAAATAAAGTGCCATCAATAATGTTTTCAAAAGAGGCACAATTCTCCAAATCTTTGACTATTCCCCCAGCCTTACACACCTTCCTGCTCCCTGCAAAGGTCTATGTGTTACACAGCCATGTCCTCACCTCCCCTAGAGGTCAGTGGCAGATGAGTCTGCTGTGAAATGCCCTTCCCAGAATCAGCCCCAGACCTGCACTTCCCTCTGCTATTGAGTCTTCTCAAAAGATTTGGCTTCAGCAGGAGTTAAAAATTTTATATGAGGAGCTCAGCACAGTCTAATATGCAAATCCTGAATGGGAAGACCGTGCCAAAAATCAAAATAAACTTCAGAGAAGGAAAAAATGATGTTTTGGGGACATATGTATGTTCAACTCCTCAGGTTCAGGGACAATTTACAGCAACATGCAACATACAACAACTAATTTGCTTTGTTTTGATGTCTATATGCCCACAGTATAAATTCTGAAAATTATTAAAGAAAAATAAGGAAGTGTTTGACTAGTAGTGTGTCAGATTCAAGAGTAATTTGAGCCTACCTTCTCTGAGCCTATTCTGAATCCCTTGTTATTTCATTATCTGAAATTGCAATGGTCATATTTCTTGCCTAGCCCCATTCAGGCTCTCTGCACAAACTGAATTTCATCCATTAAGCAGATTGAGGATGTTCCTATTATATTGTTAGTGTCATTGTCAGCAATGATTTATGTTTAAGAGAATGTGGACAAATGTACTCAGATTCATATGTGGTGGTATTGTCCAGAAACTGGCTGTCATTGGTGGAAAAACATATAATTTCATTTTAGATAAGTTGCCTATTATCCTCTACTTTAGCTTTATTAAGAGCCGATAATTACTCTGCTAGCCTAGCTCAGTATGTATTATTTCATCTTTTGTTATTAACTACTGGAATTACTATCCCTGCAGTTTGGAAAGAGCTCAATATTCTTTCATTCGACAGATGGCTTACCAAAATCTGGGTAAGTCTTAGCCATGAGGAAAAAAGCCTCCAAAACATTAGCCCCAGGAAAAATTCATAGTACAGGTATCTGAATATATGACTATTTTTAGTATTATGCTGCTGCTAACGATAGAAGAGAAAGTCAGAGGTTTTTGTAATGTTCTTCTCTTTAGACTCCCAAATGCTATGGATCCACTAGGATGTAAATAGGTTGCCTCAGTGTGTGGTACTACTTTTCCAAATTAGATGCATCCTTCCATGTTCTTTGGGAGATGTAGCTTCCAATTTACTTCCAAGCAAGTGGACTTGAAATAAGACCTTTCAATTCTCATTCAGAAAGTCTGACCTTTTTCTGAAATTCTCGATGCCAGTGTAGCCTTCTGCTCATTCAGGCAACTCTTTAGGACTTGGACCTCTATATTTTTTTGCATCAGGGTAAGGCTTACAGGAAGAAGTAATTTGCTTTAGTTAAAATGCAGGATAGGTAGAAAACATGACTGAACTTTTCAACACATCTGAAATATAAACTGGATGCATCAAGACACCTGGAAGCTGAAAACAACTTCTTTCATTTTAACTTATGCTACTGAAATAATAGAGGAGAAGGGAGCAGTTGTGAAACATCAGAAGAAAGCAACGTGTTGTCAGAGGTGAGGTGATAAGTCATTAGTGTTTTCTGTATGTGCAGGCAATTACAGCATAAAGAAAATTGAGGTGTTAGCTGAAGATCTGGGATTTTTATAACCTGTAGTTTCCATTATTCCTGAGGGTCAGATCCAAGCCATCTTGCTCAAAAATCCCACTTCCCCAGAAAGTGTCATACTGACTTGAGCTGACCAGCTTGAAAACCAAGATGTTTATCATTATTTTCCTTTCCCTCTTTTTTCAAATTACAATTTCCATTGTGTTCAATGAGACCTTTGATGATGAAAAAAAGATTTTAATTTGAAAAGGAAGGAACATATATGTTATTGCTCTCTGATCATTGCTGTGGAATTCATTCTCAAATGTAGAACAGAAATTTCTTTCAAAAGTATTTGCTATTTTGGACAAAATTATCCTAATTAGTAAAATTGTTTGCTTTTTGTCAAAAATGCTTAGTGCCAGCTAGGCGTGAGAACAAGAAAATATTACAACCCTTGTGGTAAGATGAGATAAATATGATTTGCTGGATATTGAGTGATCTGAAACATACCATAGCATTGACTGATTAGGGGAAAGACAAGAAAATAAATGATGCAACTTTTTCTTAACTCTTTAGCTTTTCAAAAAGCTAAACCACTGTGACGCTATGTAAATAAAGTATGGCTAGCCTGAAGCTGAGAAATACAGCTAATTACGTGCTTTTCTAAGACAAGCCATGCTAATTTGTTCTAATGTTTACATTTCCATTTTAATGAGTTTTCCTAGCTTCCACAAAGTTTGCAGTTTTGTTCTAAAACTAACAAAAAGCATTTGTAGTGAAGTTTGGCTTGTAACACATGTAGACCTCTATGACCCTGTGATTTTAACCACAGCTTTTGTACAGGGTGTCTTTAGCAAGAATGATACCTGGAGACATGAGGAGCACTTCATAAAGCAGCTCAGTGATACCTGCACAATAGGACACTGATGACTGACTGAACACACCACCCCTACACTGAAGGGTGTGTGCTCATGTGAGTGTCTGGATACACAAGAAGCAGGAAGCCAACAATTATTAAACAGGCAGATCAACCACCCTTTCTATGTATTTGTAGATTTGTGCTGATTACTCTTCCTTGTTCCTCAATGATCAAATTATTAAAAATATGCTTTACCTTGGGAATTACTAAATGGAAATTCAAGTGCAGGAACACAAATCATGAAGATATAAACTCTCAGGCATGTCTGTATTACAAAGATTTCTGTGCCTGAGTGAGTCTTAAACATGAACTGATTGACCAAATAATACCTACTACTTTGTAATAATGAAAAACAAACCAAATAATATGTAAGTTGAATCCCCCTTGAAATTCAATCAACAACTAGATGCCAGGTTTGAGGGCAAAAAAGAAGAATCACACCTGAATGGTAGCACAGAAGAATGAGAATCCCATCAAACAGGCTGGGCTAGTTGAGAACAATACGCTGATACCAAGAAATAGTTTCTTTGAGGGAAAGAAATACCTTCTTTGAGGGATGCTGATTGCTAACTGGAGGCAAAGCATTTTATAAAGTATAAAACTGATAAGCCAAAAGTAACAATAAAGGAGGGCTGAGGGACTAACATGACTGCCAAATTAAAATCAGTACTTTATTTCATTGGCAGCTCTTCTTTCAGTTCTTTTGATTAGCTTGGACACATCTTTTATTACTTTATGTGTCACCTGTTATCCTTTGGAAAAAAGAAAGTGTCACTCATAAAGTTAAGAAGTGAAGCCTACTAATGTAATATTTTTTCCTTCCATAAAAAAGGTGGTAATAAAAGCAGAAAACCAACCATTTCTCTTGGTGATTATTACCACTCCAGAATATGGTAAGCGAATTGAATATTGTATTTTGCATATTTAGCATTTAACCTAATCTTCTTCATCAGGAGGTACAGAACATTTATGTATCCAAAGCTGTACACTTGAGTAATTATCTAATAGCCATAAACAGTGGTTCAGCCAAGTGGTAATTATCTGTAAAACAAATTATTTTTAGGAGACTGAATGTTCTCTATATTAGACAGTTAAATGTCCTCAATTATGCCCATGATAAGGTTTGATGAAAATAAACTTTTACGGATTTTTTGCACATCTAACTTTGCCTGACATTATTAGTATGACTTTTGGATTCATCATTCATTTTTCTGGCATTCAGAAATGTTCCCTATAACATGCTTGCTGTTCCCCCATGTTTATACTTGCACACACACACACACACGCGCTATTTGGGTCCCTTAACTATTCACCTCTTTGTAGTAAAGAGGCAAAAAACACAGAAAAAGCAAGTTATATGAGGAAAACAGTATTCAATCCTTTATTTTCATTCTCAGTTCCTGACAATGTTACTAGAGAGCAAGCCCCTCATGGACAGGAGACCCTGTAAAAATAAAGGGCAAAAGAAAGAATTCTTCAGTGCATACAGATCTGTTTGGTCCCATCTACGTCAGTGGAGGCATTGTGGTTTTACATCAAACTTCAAAAGCAACTGTTCTGGGGATGCTGCAATGTCAGTCATAATGATATGTTTGCAAATTACAATCTTGAACAGGTTACAGATTGAATAAAACTAATAATAATGTAGAGTTGTATGTTGTCCTTCCTATTACACACACCTGTCAATAGCTATAAATAGCTGTAGTAAGTGACATTTTAATGAATTTTTACATATAAATATTTGATAAGAACCCTAGGTAGCTGGCCTGCCTACCAGACCACCATTAAGGACAATCTCTGAATAACGGACAATGCAAACTGCTCAATTTTTTCTTCAATGTTAATGTTATAGTTATCACAGGACCAGAGTTACAATTCACGTTGCTAAAAATCCGCTCAATTTATCTTTGGAAACACCACTTAATTTTCTCTTTAAATACTCCATTTATGGATTGGTTTCTAAAAGCTATAAAATCCTCAAGTATATGTGTTTCTCCTTGGAATTTAGTCTACACACAGATGTTCTTTTTTGGGATCATGCCATTCTGCTGGAATGAGAGGTATCAACTCAGCAACTGGGTTATTGTTAACTGTTTACTACAGCTCCCAGACCAGACACTACCATCCCCTCTGATCCACAGATGTTTGATTGTGTGAGTGCTCCCTACTCCACTGTGTCTAAAACAAAAAAGAATAAATTTAATGGTTTATAGACAAGCCTTTTGCACTTTGGAAAGATGCACACGGTTCATTCTCTGGCCCAGGAGAAAAGCAGTAAGGCATGATGTGATAAGAATAGACACCTTTTCCTTCAAAAGAGAGCGGCTTTATCCAGAGTTCCTCCAGAATTATCCCTGGCCCAATTACTGCTCCCTGAACCCTAAGTGAATGTTCTCCATGGTGGTCTGATGTCTGCCTAAAAACACGGCAGAGAGAATGCTAGCAATAAATCAGTATAGGCAGTCCCAGGACAGTGCTTACAGACCTGAGTTCTGGCCCTGTTTAATTTACTAATCCCACAAAACAAGTTAACTGAAGCTGAGAGCCAGTTCCAGTGCCTGGTCTACTTTGGGGGCAAATGGGGTGGGTGGAGCAGAAAGTTCCTCCTTTGTTAGAGAACACTTCTTTCCCTCATCTGGAATCAAACCCCAGATCCTCGCCTCTTCCCATTTTCCCTTTACTGCAGAGAATGCAGAGGATGGCCGCCTGCTGATGCCCCAGATAGCTCAAGCAAGACAAACTGCTGTACCTACAAATGTCATTCCTACTGGAAATCAATCCACATAGATGTTAGTAAGATTTTATATAAAGATATCTCTTTGTTTTGAACTAAATTATTTGAAGACTTAGAAAAAAATATGTTGCTGCACTAAGAAAAAAAAAGAGAAAAGGGAAAAAGATAACTAGCAACAAGGGGGAAAAAAGAACTACTACATCTTCACATAAAAGTGTACAAAATAAGGAAAATGTCTGAAATAAAGCTGCCTGTGATTTTATTTTTTATGTTTTATTACAGGAATATCAAGAAATATTTCTAATTTCATTACATAGAGTGTTCCAGGGATGTGGAAGAACATGCATGTAACAGTGTTCCTTCAGCTGACATATCACCTCGGTTCAATAGCAATGCAAAGCATTAGTACAGCAGCTTAAATGACAAATACATATTAAACTGTGTGCAGGAAGGTTTCATGTTGTCCTCAACTTTGGCACAACACTTTCATGTTTCATTTGGACACTTGAAACTTGGTTTTGGAAGTAGCTTAAAGTCATATCTTTTAGAGAGGTTAGTAGGCGTGAATTTTACTCCTGTTCGTTCCTACTTCCAAAATGCATGAATTAAACCCTGAAGTCATCTTCAGGGAAAATGCATAAATGACATTGTCATTATCACAGAATCATAGAATCATAGAATCACAGAATCATAGAATCATAATGACATAGGCTGAAAGGGATCTAAAAGATCATCTTGTCCCAACCCCTCCCACTGCGGGCAGGGAGATCTTCCACTAGACCAGGTTCAGGGTCTCAAAGTCCCATCTAACCTGGCCTTGAAAACTTGCAAAAATAGAGCAACCACAACTTCTCTGAGCAACCACTTCAGGTGCCTCACCACCCTCATATTAGAGAATATTTTCCTAGCATCTAATCTAAACCTATTCTCTTTCAGTTCGTACCCATTCCCCCTTGTCCTGTCACTACATGCCCTTATAAATAGTCTCTCTCAATTTTTCTTGTAGGCTCACTTCCGGCACTGGAAGGCCACATTTACATCACCATGAAGCCTTCTCTTTTACAGGCTGAACAATCCCAATTCTCTTGGCATTTCCTCATAGGAGAGCTGCTCTATTTCTCTAATAAACACATATTATTGAAGTGGCTAAGAAAATTCTGTTACTTCAGATTTTGATATAAACAATAGACAAATATTGTTATCAGTTAAAACCCTTAATGGGGTCAGACCTTACATCAGTCACAAAGAAGGACCACTCACCTTCATGTCCTCCAGACAAGGGTTAGTTATTGCTGTGTTTTGTGCATTAGTTGTCTTTTGTTCTAGGTGCAACTGGGAGAAGTTATTATGGCAAGACTTATGTTTTTCTCAGTTCCAGCCACCTTCATAAGGAGTATGCTTTGAGCAGTAGTATGCTGAATTCCCTTAGCACATTTCAAAGCATTTTCTTGCATTGGCAGTTGGTATGTTTTCTAAATGGATAATTTGTTACCTAGCTTTTTACTCTGCTTTTATTTAATTTGAATTTCTTGTTAAGAAACAAAAATTTCTGTTTATTTTCTCCATCTCTCTGAGTGATTCTGGCTCATAAGTTGAATGTTCTGCCAGTCATAAATTACTTCACTTTCTCCAGTAAAATACTACAGAACACTGTCTGATGAAAATTTAAATTATTTACATTATTCTAATTCCATCAGTCTTTATACATGGGTTAATACAACATTATGTTTAATTAATAAACTTCTTATAAAAGGCCATCAGACCATTAAAGGACATAAACTATTTATAAGGTAACAAAGAAATTACAATTATTGTTGTCAGCACAAACATTTCCAACTGTCAGACTTTGTGTTTGAAAAGACATCACTCAGGAGGAACCAAATTTTGAAGTAAAACAAGTCCAAAATTTTCTTCCCAGACTCCAGGTTATTCCAGTCAGGTGTTGTTACCGAAAACCAGTAAAAACAACTCCTTAACACTAATGTAGTATTAAGAAGCAGGCATTCTTTATTCAGCCGGATGCATGAGGGCGTTATCTCCTCCAAAATATTGTGCGTGCTGAGTACAGAAAAAGCTCCGGTTTATATACTATATTTTATATACATATTAATAGGTTTTTCCAGAGGAAACACATGTATGACAATCATTTCACCAAAGTCACTGGCATGTGTTCCTTTCCATCACTGCATGTGTTCTTCTGTCTCAGTGGTTTCTTTGGTGGTCCCTGGAGATCGGTGACCCCAAAGACATACTTGACTGCTTGGTGAACTGGGGTGGTTACTCCAGTTCTTCTTCTTGGTTAATGTTTAACACGATCCAACAAACTAAGCATGGTTCCATAGGCTAGTGGGTTTTGAAGAATAAGCATTGTATTAACCCCCCAGGTGTGCAAAGAGATCCACCTGCAGCCCTTGGAGGACCCGACACTGCTGCAAACAGACATGCTCTGAAGGAAATTGAAGTGCATCGGAAGCCCATGCTGGAGCAAGCTCCTGTCAGGACCTACAGCCTGTGGAGAGAAGTCCACACAGAACCAGGTTCTCTGGATGGAGCTGTGACACACGGGGGACTCATACTAAAGTGATTCATTCCCAAAGGACTGTATACCATGGAAAGGCCCCATTCTGAACAAGGAAGGAATGGTAGAGAGAGGTGTTATGGTCTGACCACAACACCCATTCCACATCCCTCTGTGCCTACTCTGTTATTAATTGGCAATAAATTAAAATCTTCTCTGACTCAAGGTTTTTTTGCCCATAGGGATAACTGGTGAGTGATCTCCCTGTCCTCATCTCAACCAATGACCTTTCCATCTTCTCTCTGTGTTCTGGAGAGAAGTAGTAGTGAGAGAGCATCTGGGTGGCAGCCAGCCAAGGTTAACCTACCACACCTGTCCTTATGGAATCTTCTTTTCCTTGGTAACTTCCACAGGATGAATGGAAGTCGTTTCTAAAGCTTAAGGCTTTCAATTATCCATGAAAATAGGTGCAGAAGTTTCTTAACTGATCTTTAATTGATCAGTCATTTTCCCTGCTGGCTTGTCCCAAAACTCTTAGTCATTCTTGAAATCTGGACTGATGTGTTGTCACAGAAACTGTTTTGTTTCCATAAACGAGAAGGTGACATTGTGATGAGGAGTAACAGGTCAGCAACAACACCAGCAGTCAAGACTCCCCATACTGAAGTGTTTGTGGTGGTACCTGATAAAATTCGATAGTATTGCTCCTGGCTCAGAGGCAGAAATCAGTTGCCAAATACAGCAGAGTTTTTAAATATTATTATTTGTTCTGTTTAATGGCCAGAAATCTGTCATTTTTCTCAACTTCCGAACGGCTTTTCCATTAATTGAATGGATATGCACTCACTGCTCTAGTGTTCCTAGCCATGTCCTGAGCTAAAAACCGTATGGAAAATATTGCTTACTATGGCAGAACCATAGCCAGATATTTTGATTTAAAAGCTTGCATTTACAAGCTGCTTTTCATGATGCTATTTTAGATAACACCTTCAATTTCCCTAGTCCAATGTATGGATGCATCTCTAATGAGTTATCCTTGGCTGCTGAGGTGTGTGACTGTTCTTCTATGCTAGTGCAAAAGAAATGGTTAACAATGCTTCCTAACTGAGCTACAGCAGTGGGTTTTAACTGCTGCCAGGACCCACTGTGAGGCTGTACATGAGTAGGAACTGGTGTGAACACTGTAAGGCTTTTCTGGTGCTCGAGCCGTGAGGGCACCATGCACACAGCAGCCACAGAAAGGTTCCCCCAGGCACGGTGGAAATTGGTGATGTGGAAAGCTCCTGGGAGCAGATTTCAGGAATGGTCTTAAATGGTCCTTTGGGGCAAGTCTTGGACTTGATGATGTCAAAGATCTTTTCCAACCTACTTAATTCTGTGATTCTGTGAAGTCAATTCTGAAACTGTGTCTATGACATATTAATTTAAGGAAATGATCACGTTAATATATGCAACTCTGTCCAAAAATGTCCATTGTGAGTGATCCCACTCAGTTATATTAGAGAACATTATAAAACTAACCATCCCATATTTTTTACCAAAATCTGTAGTGTTCATCATAAACAGACAAGACCTCATTTGCAAGGTGCCTCAATAATTACAGACAAGGTAGTAATGCTTTCCAGGTGGCCATTTGGCATCTAACAGCTCAAATAAATTCCCCTTACTAAATTAACTTTCTAAAATCGCCTCAGTGCTAGCAGGCCTGATTAATTCATTGTTTCTATTACAGAGGAAAAGCAAAGAAAACCTGGTAAACTCTGCTTTCATTGGGACATAAGCAGAGCTTTTTAGAAGCTGACAGTTTAGAGGAAAACCTGACAGGAGGTCAGCAACCCTTCCCGGTCTTGTGGACACAGAGTGGTCACGATAAACTCAAATTTCACTGCATATACGACAGTCTGTTCCCAAAGGCTAGGTCTGTTAATAACTCCTGCTCTTCCATAATGCTCTGGAGAGCTTTCCTATCACTTCAGTTGTGAAGGAACCATAAGGCATGCACAAACTAAATGTCATCTTAATTGCTCTGGAGAAAAGAAATCTGAAAAAAACACTGTTGTGTTTGTCTCTCTTCATCCACTAAATATAATTTAACAAGCCCCCACCCTGCCACACCTGCAGTTAATAGATTTTGGTGCAGTTTCTCACTTGCATTAGTCAAGCTGCTGTAACTTATTTTCCCATCTGTTAAAACAAAAAACTAAGTACCTGCTATTCCACAGAATAACATCGATATTGTAACCATTGTGGGAAAAAATTGAGGCCTTGATACTAAAACCAATGCAAGAACCTGTCAGGGTTTTCTTTTTCTTTTTTTTTTTTTTTTGGCTAATATGCTAAGTGGCTTGGCTTAACTCACTTTTAATGTAAGAACTAGAACACAGCAAATTGTGCTTTAAAGTATATATTTGATATAACCACTGTGATCTGGAAAATGACTTGTTATCAAAATGAAATCTTTTTTAACAAAAAGAAATTATGAAAACAGCACAAACAGCTTTTTCTAATTTGGATGAGAATTGCCAGAAAGAGGACACAAATGAAGAAAGAAAGGGATCTGATCACATAATTTGAAAGTTCGTGATGGGATGAAATAATAGAAAAACAATTAATTTAAAGAAACTGATGAGAGGAAAGATACTGGAGAGCAAAACAGGTATTGAAGTTCCAAACACTCACTACTTAAAGAGGACGTGAAGGTAAGCGTACAGCTCCTTTTCTTCAAATTCTGCTATGTTTCATTTAATAAAAGACAAGAATAAAACTTTTTGAATATGAAAGCACTAAGAAATTATTTTTCTTTTTATTTTAAATAAATTCCTGAGTGTGGAAGTCCATAAACGGTTTTGACATATGCAATGTGATATGTATGAACATAAAAACATTTTCTCAAGAAATGTTAAAAAATATTTAAACAGTTAAAAAAATAGAATAATGCCATAAAATAAGTCTCCTACTCACATGGGTTTACTCCTCTCTTAAAAAAAAAGTGTCTTGTATTAAGTTACCATACCTTAAACTGTTCTAAATAATATCATTCTTCAACATTTTCCTGGATTTCACTAATGTCTAACAGTGGTGTAGGATAGTCAAGACCTAGTGGAAACGGGAAAATATCTAGGTTAAAAAATTTAAAAATATAATTTCTCAGCAGAAAAGCTAATAGCACTGTCTAGTTATCATCCCCAACTGAATAAACTCCATAATAACTGGCAAATGTGACGTCAAGCAAAAAATCAGTATCAGTGAAAATAACATCTTACCTATTCCTTCTCTCATCTCTTCTGTTCTTGGGTTAGTATTACTGTTGCTGAATGCAGACAAATATTCACCAGGAGAAACCACTCTTAATTTCGTGTAAGAATGTTTTATTGCCATAGGATATTGATTTATTTTAACTCTGTAGCTCAAAGAAGTGAAAGTATTTGCCAGGTTCATTTTATTAATTTTAATCGTGACACCAGGCCCATACAGGTTTGACTATTGCCAAATTTACTACTGACAGTTATTTTAGATGATGTAGGACTGTGGATATACAGATTCATACTGTATGTTTACATAATATTTACTGTGGTGAATTCAAACTAGTGGTCTGAAATGCTGTGTGTAGTTCATAAAACCTGCATTTAAAAAATTTTATGTCAGAAGATTTACACACTATCTCCCGTGACACAGCACTACTGAAGTTTTCAGGATCAAAAATGCTTAAACACTGAACCTATGAAAAGACAGTAGAGGTTACTTACTGGTTATAGGATCAGGAAAGAATTAAACAAATTCCAGGTATCTTTATACCTTTAAGAGATATTAATACCTTTAGCAACACCTTCTACATGAATTGCACCATTTATAAGAAGAAGTATATGGAAGTCATCGGACTGCAGGTGCATATAAGATTTCGTAGGATGTGGCTTTCTTTATGCTTCTTTATGGCTTATGTTTGGGTTTATTCCTGTCTGGCAAACAGCCCGCACAGCTGTTTGCTCATTTCCTGCCCCTCCCCAACCCCAGTGGGATGGGAGAGAGAATCAGAAGGGTAAAAGTGAGAAAACTTGTGGGTTGAGATAAAGACAGTTTAATAGGTAAAGCAAAAGCTGTGCTCATAAGCAAAGCAAACCAAGGAATTCAGTCACCACTCCTCATGGTCAGGCAGGTGTTCAGCCGTTCCCAGGAAAGCAGGGCTCCATCATGTGTAATGGTGCCTTGGGAAGACAAGAGCCATCACTGCAAACATTCCCCTTCCTTTTCCTTCACCCAGCTTTATATCCTGAGCATGACACCATATGGTCTGGAATGTCCCTTTGGTCCCTTGGGGTCAGCTCTCCCAGGTGTGTCCCCTCCCAACTCCTTGTGCACCCCCAGCCCACTCACAGGTAGGGTGGGGTGAGAGGCAGGAAAGGCCTTGGCTCTGTGTAAGCACTGCTCAGCAGTGACTAAAACATCCCTGTGTTCCCAACATGGTTTCCAGCAAAAATCGAAAACACAGCCCCATATCAGCTACTATGAGGAAAATTAACTCTACCCCAGACAAAACCAGCACAAATCAGGAGCAACTTTTTTTCCTATGTGACTGTGCCCTCTCTTTAACATTTGAAAAAAAAAATTCCCACAAGTTCAATTAATTGTTAGAAGCATGCACTAAGTCTCACAAGAATGCATTATCTGTAGTTGCCAAATGTTGAAAAAAATGCAAAATGAGACAATTCTACATTTCCAGCTAATGCTTTTATCCATTTATGCTTAATTACTGATCCATGGCAAGAGAAGAAATTAATTATTTCATTGCTGTGAGTCTTCTTTTGACTTTGGCAATATTCCCTAGAGGATTCTATCCAAGATTTTTTCTTGTGAATCCATGCAGAGTCTCCTGCATTTTTTGTGTCTATGCACAGGAGATATGTCAAGTAAGACATATAGTAGAAGTAAATTCAGGAATAAAATTTAAAATATCCACAAAACTTAGGAGCAGACAATGGCATTTTGGACCAAACTACAGCCTTGTGTCAGACACTGCACCAGGAAAAATCTAGCTATACTAGAAAATGAATGAATCTTAGAAGCAAAATCACTAATTTTGCTCCTTCTTTGTGAAAAGAAGTCTGTGTTGCCAACCTAAGAAAGTAAGCAAGAACACTAGAATCAGAATTGGTTTAGAGAGGGTGGGAAGTATAATGATAAAGACCATGTTCAAATTTCCTGTTCATTTTGCACTTCATCTCAGTCAATAGTAGAGCAATAGACAGTAGCTGTTGCTTGCTCAGATATTTCAAGATTCAAAGAGGCAGATGTTAAAGTTCCTCTTTATGGCTATAACCAAGTATAGCACTACTCCAATTATTTTTAGCAGAAAACTCACAAATATATATGATGCTGATTTCATTTTTTTAATACATAGATTGAAAAGAGATTCATCAGTGGGGAATTTAGATAAAAAGTGAGAATTTTGACTGTAGTTTGAACTTCCTTAACTTTTTTGTTCTGGTCAGAAGTTGCTTGTTATATGCAGGAGAACACAGAAAAAATCCTTCCATGGACTAACAGTCATAAAGCAGAAAGATATTTCAAAAATCTTCACTGAATGATTATGCAAGCAGTAGCAACTGCAAGATTTTTATCTCCATTAGAAAAACTTGTCTCACATCTTGCAAAATAATCTTCAGTGTTTCACACCCATGGGTATAAGGTCTTGGGGAAATATATGTTACGTTTATAAGAAACCTGTAGAAAGGACACTATCCCTAAAACTTCAGAAATAACTGGCTAACAAATTCAGATCTGATGGCAAATGTTAAGATTTCCACCCATCTGCTTACACATGAAACTGCTCTTTTTCTCCATTGTCTTCACGTAAACCTAAACCTGAATAACTTAGCAAATGCCTCTGTAGAGGAACGCAGACAACTGTCTTCCTGCAGGGGCTCCCTCTGGACCAGAAGCATGATGATGTATTCCTGTACCTGTGAATTTAGCCCCTACTGAGAAGCAAATATATTAACTTGAGCTCACTGCTATGCCAACATGAGCAAAGTCCCCATTGGATCAGGTCACAAATGGAAAAATATATTTACATAAAAACCTTTACAAACAAACATAAAGGTATGGAATTCTTCTCCAGAAGCCAACAGTTAAAAAGGGGTTTTGTGTTCTAGCATGATGTTTGGCAAAAATGTGTTGACACTGTTAAAGACAGTTCAGAAGCAACTTAGGAGCTTCCCATCTTCTCACTCTAGATTTCACAAGATGTTGCTTATAAGTGCTCCTGAGGCTTTTGGAAAGAGATACAGTGGTTCAGCATACTGAGGCTTCCATTAAATATGGTACTATTCATCCAAGGAGAACAAATGATTGCAGCTTTGACTGACCACAGCCCCTTTGCTGGAGGAACGTTTCCTGGCAGACCACTCCATTACAGAATCAATCAGCAATTCAGTGCCTTTCTATATTTCAGTTTCAACAAAGTCTCCTCCACATTTCTTTATGCTTTATCATGCTCTTCTGTGCTATTGTGTACTAAAAGCAAGCACATAAGAATTTGTGTATTCCTGTTTCCCAGAAAATCAAAAATGGCTGGTGAGGACAATGAAAGGGATCTGCTGAAGCAAAAAATATTCCATCATATTAATAGCTGCTCAGAATCCAGCTGCTGAGATCACAGGTTAAAATTCCATTTCTCAGGAGAAGCTGTGTAGTCAGAGAAGTTAGGCAGACTTCTAAGGTATATGGATTCCTCTGAAAAAAAAATAATTAAAATAACACCACTATTTATCATCAATTAGCACTATTAACCCAGGAGTGATTGTAGTATGACATCCATCATGCTGCCTGTCTCACCTTATTCTCCTTCCAATGCTTGAGGAACCTGGATGTGTCTGAGATCAAGAGAAAGTAAAATCAGGAGGATTTTTCACTTTTTTCCCCTTACTAGCCCAAAAAAACTTTTAGCCTCTACCAAAGGAACGGAAAGCTTTTATCTGTGAAAGTTAAAAGGGAACATACTGAAAAAAAAAAGGAAGCTCTATAAAGACTTCAGTATCAGTTCTAAGTTTATATTGTAGGCACTGCTTTTTCCCTAACTATCAGGATTACACATTTCTTTTAAAATATTTTTTCACAACTTTGTATTCTTTTTTAAATTTGGAGCATTTTTAACTCACTACTCAGTGCGAAAATCAAGGTTTTTATTTTATTAGCAAGTTTATCCTAGAAAAGTTATTTTTTATTTTCAGGAAGCACTTTTACAGTTTTCTGCAGCAAGTTTAGTAGTGTCACATGCAAAATAGATACTCTGTAATATTGAGGAGGAAAGGTGGTTTCTAGCAAGTGGCACTAGATCCATCTGCCAAGGAACAGCCATCCCGAAGTTCTTGCTTTCATATGGCTTCCTCTGGGAAGGAACCAGCTTTATACAGAGCCCTACTCTACTTTTAAGCACATATGTTATTCAAAATGGTGCCATATAGTCACTTGGAAATGAGTCTTCTGGCACGAGGTTAGACGGAAGAAGAAAATTGTACTCTCTTTTTTTTCACTCTTCCTGTTCCCAGTTTCCCTGCTTCCTCATTTCCATGTTTCTGTTCTTCTCCATCCTACACACAAAGGAGCTGTGGCCACTCATGCTGGGCTACAGAACATTTGTGCATGTATCTAACTTTTAAATTGTATTTTCCTTTTTATTCAAGAAAACAAGCGCTGGCTGCAGATATTTCTCACAAAAACGAAGTGTTTGCAACTGGACTGCAGTGCAGTTCCCTTTCCAGCTAATACACCAAGGGAGCGTGATGCCTCTTGTACAGTCTCTGGAAAATCATGAAGATACATCATGAAATGTTTAAGACTGAAGGTTCAAAGCATTTGTAGTTGATATGACCTAACAAATCTGCAGGTGCCAGCATAAAGTATGGAGCTAGGCTGCCAGAAGTAACCAGCTCCTGCTGTTAGAGAGCAGGTAGTCTCACTAATCAAGTAAGGTGAAAAGACACTAATCTTTATAAAATAATCTTTAAACTTACGTATAATTTACCTAAAATCTTCTTGTGTGTTTATGCCATGAATGAAGTTTGCATCATACGCTGGGTCCGTGAGTGGCTGCAAAGACCTTTTTTGTTCTTTTAGGAGGTATCAAGGAAAAAAATTGGTAGAAAACCTCAGGCAAGATTTTGGACAGAGGATGAAGGAAGCAGCACCTGGTTTGTTGTGCTACAAACTTTCTGTAGGTATGTGGAGTGTGGGAGGAGGAGCAGAGTCAAAGCTTTCAGGTTTTAAATGGTCAGGTCCACCACACTGGTAGTATCAGACACATCTCCTTCCCTGCTGGAGCTTCATGAACCTGATGTATGTATTTCTGTGTGTGCCCAAGGGGCACTAATTAAGGACATCCAACTAATTTGTAGTTACTGTTTCTAAATAGAAGACATACCTGGCTTATATAGAACCATATTCTATCACTCTGAGTTTTTAATACCTTGGGGACCACTGGCAGAGTAAGTAATTAATTAATGTGAATAGTGTGGTGGAATTTGGCTCTGGGTGATTGTGCTAAAATATTATTTCTGCTAAGTAGAACTACATTAGGTGCAATCGAGTACCGTGATGAAGATCCAGAGGATGTGGGAAGCCTTTCATGATTCCAAACATAAAGGCTCAGCTGCTCAGTGTAGGCAGGAGCACGGTATGTGCAGAGGCTGCTAAGCTATACAGTCATCGTAAAGGAAGAAGTCCATAATGGAAGTTGTGAAAAATCCAGGGAATAGGAGGGTTTTTGCACACATTAGGAGATGCAAAAGCACATGTTGTATTTGCAGAACATTCTTCTTAAACACTGCAGGAACTCCACTTATAAAATATTTAAGTCACTGTGTTTATTGCTGAGAAGATAAGAAAGAAAAGATCCTTTTATAATCCTAAAATGTTCTTCTTTGGAAGACTGGGCTAGGAAGAAATATCAGCAAAAGAGCAAACAGGATCATTTAATAATACCTGGTGACCTTCAAACAGATATAGTCTGAGAAATAACACATGCAAGGAAAGGAACTGGGATATATTCAGGATTAAGGCAAAATTCTGAAACAAATAGGAGGAAAAAGGTGTGATAAGGGATACAAATATTGCGTAAAAAACTGCTGCTGAGACTGTGTAAACCACTAGCAAGTATGCTAATGGAATAATGGAAACATTTTCTTTTTTTATAACATCTCTATTTTGCTCCAATTTTGCCAATCTTTGTGGTTGTGCAGTACCACCATTTAGCTCATCCATTTCCATTTGCTTCTGAAAGGTCACAGATTTCCACACAGTGGAGATGAAGGGAGCAGACCATGGTCATTGCAGTGTGAGTTAACATAGCAAATTTAAAAGGTAATAAATTTACAAGACACTAATTTGTCATCAGTAGCAAATTTTGTGTATATTTTGTTCTTTTTAAGATCGTGTGAGATAGCTTAACCTACCTCAGAAACAACAAACAATTATTCAAGAAACATGCAACACAAGTGGCTACATGGGTAGTTAATATAGAGCAGCTTAAAGAATCAAGTAAAATAAAATGTCAAGTAAAAAAACCCTTAGATACAGAAATTAAATCTAACAAAAATACCACAGTAAGACCTATATACTTGTGACAAAATAAAAAAAGTAAAACAGAGAACTGGAAGGTAAAAAGTAAACTGATATGATTTAACAGCAAGTCATATGAGGTTACTTTAGCTAAAATATCTCTAGTGTACATAATTGGCAGCAGCCTAAATTACTGCAAGCTATTATAAATTAAGATGACAGAAATTATTATAAATAGCCAGAGATATAAAACAGATTGTTTTTCCTTAATGAAACTCAAGAGTTTGGAAAAGAGTCAGTGAATTGGCTCGATAACCAAGAATTTAAAGTTGCAGATAGGGAAATTAGGTACTGCTAGGAAGTTAAACTATTTGTTTCCATTAGCTTTCAAGGCAGTAGCTGAAAATGTAGGGATCCAGAACCTTGCCTCTTCTGAAGGTGAAGATAAGGACAGTGAAGCTGGGATTCAAAATCATATTTGACATTCACACAGATTGCATGACTATTTACTGTTAAACTATTTTATGTGAAGGAGAATACAAAGCTTAGGTCTTCAGGGCTCTTGAAATTAAGTGGCAATCACTACGATGATCAGGATCTCCTACAGAGCTTTGTACTTTTCAACTACAGCTGTTTTTTGTCACCACTGTAATCAGGACATCAGACTTCACAGCTAATGTGTCACAAAGAAATGCTGGGGGAGAAGGAAAACAAAACAACCCCAAAACCAAACACAGAGTAAGTTACCGAACAATTTCCTGGTGTCAATAGTACATTTCATGGTCAAAATTTCATACTTTAGCACTAAATCCATGACCTCTAAGTCACAAGATAACATCTCCCTTGAAAAAAAAATCAAACTACTGTTCTGGGAAAACTGGATAGTATGAAATACCTTACCTATAGGACACGGGATTTTTGGATTTGTTTTGTGGTTTTTTTGTTTTTTGGGGTTTTTTTTCTGCTTTTAGTAAGACTAATTAGTGGAACACAAGTGTATAAAGTACAAAATCAAAAGAAAACTCAGTGTGTGGAAGAAACTTAGTAATTGCAATGGCAGATGGGTTTGCCTCAAAGAGACAACATTGTTACTTTACATGACATTTTCTATATAGAGTCTCCTCAAGTCATCTGTCCAAGCAAAAATAACAATATTTTTTTTTCCCTTTTTTTGGATTACATCAATATGATGCAGCTGCTGCCTCAGCTGGAGAAAGAATCATTCTCCTCAAGTAAGAAATAATTAAGTAAGGGTGAGTGCCAAAAGAAGGATCACTTTGAAATTGAAAGCTCTGAATATAGACAGCCCTGAATGTCGGATTATTTTTGGTATTTGAAGTAATAGTAAAAACAGGTTTTTTGTATTCTGTATTTGAACCTGTTTAAAACCTCTAATGACACACATGCTGTGAGTATTCTTAATTAACATTTTAATAAAACTACGAGAAAGGTTTTGGTTGAAAAAAATGCAAGGTGGAAGGGAAAGTTTCTTCTAAGCTAAATTTTATATTGCAAAATTGTGACTTTGGTAAGTGAAAATGGACCTAATTTATTGCTTTGTATGAAAATAACCAGGAATTACTGCAAAGATGAAGGAAATTTTTTGTATTGCCTTAATGGTCTATATTTTTCTCAAATAATACTGTTTCCTTAAAAAAAAAAGAAAAAAAAGAGACTAAAGACTCAGTTAGTAGTTTGTTGTTTTAGTCTTTAGTGACCTACAGGATTTCTTCACTGCTGAATGCAGCTACAAGTCATAAATAAAAGCTGAGAAAAAA
>QWTY01002421.1:0-16197 GCA_008033365.1 Pseudorectes ferrugineus
ACCTGGCCTACTTTCTAAAGACTTTTTTTCAGGCTGTAATAAATGTGCCAAATTTGGAAGCAGAGAAGATTGTTCAGGATGTCTAATTTGCATGCCAATACTTGGAGTGCATTTGCAGATCATTAGGGCTTCTTAGCAGTGCTGGAATGTCTGTGTGGCTTTGGTGTTGTATCTTTTCCAATGCCACCTGCTGCTTTGGGAAAGTCATTGTCATAAGGGAATTATGAAGACTTTCCACATAACTTTGCACTTTTGAAACTGAGAAAAGTTGGTTTTTACCATAGAATCATTAAGGTTGGAGAAGACCTCCAAGATCATCAGTTGACCAAATACCACCATGCCCACTAAACCGTATTGCAAAGTGCCATATCTGCTTATTTTTCAAACACGTCAAGAGAAATGGTGACTCTAACACTTCCCCAGGGGCCTGTTCCAATGCTTAACCACTCTTTTAGTTGTTAAGCTCAATCATACTCACTTGCAGGGGAAAAAGTAGGCTCTGTATGGTTTTGTTCATGTATTATTTTTCAATTTAATTTTTAAAAACATTTGTTGTGCTCCAAAAAACAAAAGTAATGTTTATTTATCTTAAAGCAGTCAAGAAACACTTCTGCTTCAGATCAGATACCTAAAAGGCTAGGAATGAGTCCTAGGCCAGATCCCTAGTTCATGTAAGTTACCACAGTTTGAATGAAGTAAATTGAGTGATAAGAGATTAGACTGATTCTATAATCTGTGCAGATTTTCTTTTAACTACATGAAATCCAAAAAGTCTGTTTATTCCAGTATCATTCCCGACATGGGGAGATGAATGAAATCTTTTGAACTCTGCCAAAGGATTCATCGGGT
This sequence comes from Pseudorectes ferrugineus, assembly GCA_008033365.1. Taxonomy (NCBI): domain Eukaryota; kingdom Metazoa; phylum Chordata; class Aves; order Passeriformes; genus Pseudorectes; species Pseudorectes ferrugineus. Next base: position 850 of record QWTY01002421.1, read on the forward strand.
GTTGAAAGCTCTCTAGTTTCATCTGTGATGGATAGTGTTATCTGAAATACCTTTTTCTGGAATGACTAATCACACATTAAAAACTAACTCTTTGGTCCTGTTCTTTTAAGGAAATAGGACAGTCCTACTTTTTTTCTTAAACAGTGCTGAAAGGCTTCTAAAAGTTCTTCACAAGTTTTTAGGAGAATTTCAGAATTTTCAGGTACAGCCCATTCTAACTTTTTGCTAAAAAAAAAAGGTGTTTTCATCTTGGTCATGTGTATCTAATGCACCTTCAAAGGAAGATGTGATCTACCCAGAAACAGCATGCAGCTTTCATAAACTTTGAGTGCATTATGGATATGATGTTGTTAATATGGTTCTCAATAGCATTGTTACTGCTTTTTTTCAGTGTTGAGTATTTTACTGTATTAATCCTTAATTTAGGATTTTTGCTCTGTAATTATTTATCTTTCTGCTTGATTTCAAGATTTTCATGTCAGGTACAAAAGATGAATTGTGTCAAATCAGTCATTAAAATAAAACAGTGCCACATCACAAAAATAACGTACTTGATATTTGATAGAAATACGTATGATGATAAAAATTTGACCTCAACTCATTTTGGAGGTAAGTGTAGATGGACAGATTGTATTGGCAGTGTTATAAGTGTCTGTACTTGTCAGCATGTAAAATATGCTAGAGGGGATAGATGGCTGTGTCCTTAGTTTATGGTTGCCATCTGGTACCTATTCTCCTTTGTTGTTTCTCCCTACAGCTTCATCCTGTGCCCTTCAGTATCATAACAGCAGATCCAGCTCCTTGGGATGTGCTTTCCTGCTACAGTACAAATTCTCAAAAGCATGTCATTTGGCCTGAAAATGATTTTTTATTTAATTAAAGGAAAAAGTGCTCTAACATTCACACTTGACAATGATACTGACTACATCAGTGGTCAAGCGAAGGGCTACAGATGTCATTTATCTGGACTTCTGTAAAGCCTTTGACACAGCCCCCCATGACATTCTTCTCTCAAAGTTGGAGAGAGATGGATTTGGTGAGTGGACTGTTAGGTGGGTAGGGTGTTGGACACTTGCATCCAGAGGGTTGTGGTCAGTGGCTCAGAGTCTCGTTGGGCATCAGCGACAAGTGGTGCCCTCAGAGGGCCTTAATGGGACCAGTGTCATTTAATACCTTCATTAATGACAAAGGCAAGAGGATTGAGTGCACCTTCGGCAAATTTGCAGATGATACCAGGCTGAGTGGTGTGGTTGGTGCTCCTGAAGGATGGGATCCATCCAGAGGGACCTGGATTGGCTTGAGAAATGGGCCCATGGGAGTCTTACGAGCCTTAATAAGACCAAGTGCAAGGTGCTGCACCTGGGTTGGGGCAACCCCCTGTATCAATGCAGGCTGGGAGATGAACAGATGGAGAGCAGCCCTGCTGAGAAGAACTTAGGGGTGCTGGTGGGTGAGAGCCTGACCCAGCCATGTGCACTCACAGCCCAGAAAGCCAAACATGTCCTGGGCTACACCAAAAGCAGTGTGACCAGGGTTTGTTCAGCCTGGGAAAGAGAAGGCTTTGGGGTGGCCTAGTTGCAGCCTTCCAGGACCTGAAGGGAGCCTGCAAGAAAGCTGGAGAGGGACTGTTTTCAAGAGCATGTAGTGACAGGACAAGGGGCAGTGGCTTCAAACTGAAAGGGAATAGGTTTAGACTAGATACTATGAGGAAGTTCTTTGCTGTGATGGCGGTGACGCACTGGAACAGGTTGTCCAGAGAAGCTGTGGATGCCCCATCCCTGGTAGTGTTGGAGGCCAGGTTGGATGGAGCTCTGAGCAACCTGGTCTAGTGGAAGGTCTCCCTGCCCACAGCAGTGTGGTTGGAACGAGATGATCTTCAGGGTCCCTTCCAACCCAAACCATTCTACAAATCTATGATTCTTTGCTCAGGTATAAGAATTAGTGCATGTTAGAAATTGTTTTCTCATGCTTTTTAGATCTTGTATGGAGCACTACTTTATCCAGGTCTATATCTTAGTATGTCTTTTAGTTCTGTTACAATATATCCCAAAAAAATGAAATGTACCAACAAGGTCCACCTGAAAACTTTTTGGCTCAAGATTTGTCTGAAGGTTGGAGTAAGGGATGGGGAAGTTTTCACGTTTGTCATTGCTGCGCTGACTGGGTGTACTGACAGTGGTAGGAAGGGGATTGGCCTTCAAAGAGTATGAGCTCTTGGAACAGTGTCTGACAGATGTGCAGAAGATGCTGATTGGTATGGAGCACAATGCACCAGGCTGGTGCTTGACTAGGAGCTGTCTGAACAATTGCTACTTCAACAACAGAAAGTGTGTTGTGCAACACACGAAGTCAGTCTACTTTAACACAGAAAATGTGTTTCTGTAGTCTGACTGTGTAAATAATAAGAGTACATATATATAAGTTTATGAAGAGTCCTAAAAAATATGCCTCATTTACTAGTGGTTGAGAAAACATACTTTCAAATGAAAAAAAACCCACAGCAGAATACTGTATAGCAGGTGTCAGACCATTGCATCTGGTTCTTGGTTTGCTTTATCTTGAAGTGTGAGCAATTGCTTTTTAAGAGGTGTTTCGGTAGTGGGATTTTTTTGTTTGTTTGTTTGTTTGTTTTGGGCTGGTTTCTGTTGTTGTTGTTTTGGGGGGTTTTTTTAAGAAAGATTGGAGAACCTTGGTGTGTAAATAGTGACTTTTCACTACTTAGCCATGTTTTTTCGTAGTTCAAATCTTACTGTTATGTTCCTAATATGTGGAAGTGTTCATATATCTGCTCCCCAGTTCTGGTTTTGATTGCAGGGTCAGCTGATATTAAAAAAGTTGTCATGAAATGTCTATGTTGCCAAGTCTTCTTTCTCCTCCTCCTTTTTACCATTTGCGGATGACTTTCTGATACTCTTGACATACATAGTATTCACCTTTGTGTAATGCCTGATATCTGGTGCCTTTGTTAATAACATAACCCTTTAATAATGTGTGTTTTTCTTACTGTGATTCATGTGAGTTTTAATATTTGGAATTTCTTTATTAGGTTGCTATTGCAGAGCACCCCAGAACTTTGGCCTTTTTGCAGCTCTTTATTTCTTTCAGGAGGGAGAAATGAGAAGGCTGTAGTGTACTGTTGACTCGAACTCTTTACAAAAATTCAGCTTTGAAGCGGTAACTGCCTTGAATAGATTGCCTACTTAGCAGTGTGGGATAGACCTATCCTTTAATGCTATTAAATTTCATGAAGCATTGCTTAGTTTGGAAAGTAGAACACAAACTGTAGTCCCCTTCTCAAAACTCAAAGTGGTGAATACTCTTATTTTTGTTGTGCGCCCAGCAGTGTACAGTTAGTTCATTTGTAAATGTTAAAAAACCACTTGCTGAAACTGTCTGAAAACCATATAGCCTTTTGAAAACACTGTCCTTGCGGGCTGTGTGCAGATTTACACAAGTTTTCACAAGCAATCACAGGCTATGCAGAAATCAACTTGGGTTGGGAAAGTGTTGGTCCTACGCAGGAAGTCCTTTGTATGACAGAACTCAATGTCTTCAACTGCAGTTCCAGAAAGAAGGTACAGTGCTCTTACTTCCTTAAATACAAATTCTCAGTCTAAAGCTTTTTCTTTCTTGAATATTCCTAGACTGAGATAACGTCTCAGTTGTAATTTGAGGTGGACACAATGGCTTATTGTCACTTTAACCTATATTAGCACAGTTTTGAAGCATTGTATTAAACTGTGTCTGAAAGTGCCACTGAATGTGTATGTACTGAATGAAAATTCATAGTAAAATATAACCTCTCATTTTACCTGATCTAATGATGAGACTTACTTTACATAGCTTGAAATTGTTGGAAATATCATATGATGGTGTCACTTCATTCCCTGTTTAAAACTTGCTTCTTAAAAATTTTTGTTTCTCTATCTGATACATACAACGTTACTGTAATAATTCTGCAGCATCTCTGAGAGTGGTAGGGAAAAGTCGAATGCTGCATGCATTGATCCTGAGAAGTCTTTAGTCTCAGGTCCAGGTAATTGCAGTTTCTGTCTTGTCACAGGATGAATTATTCATTATCTTATATATGACCATTGCCAGTCTTCCTAATTAGTACTGATCTGTTCCAGAGTGTGGTGACTTTCTAATTTAGAAAGCAGACTGAAATTCTTCTGAGAAGGTCAATGATGAACTGTGTTTGGAGAAGAAACGGCATTGTCAGTTTCATTTTTTTTTAAAACCCAACCCCATTTTTATCAAATTCCATTCTATTTTTCTTATGCGTGCCTGTTACTGAAATTAGGATCTCTATTGCTTATACATTTGCCTGGATATGGTTTTTCTGAAGATACTGGATTAAAATTTAACATTTAAGAAAACAGTTTCAGTTTTGTAGGTTTGTTTTGTTTTTTCATTGCAGTCGGCTCTGGTGGCCAACACTGGCTTGAGGAGAATGCCCTTATGGTGTTTCTCTGGGTATAGTGGTATTTTTCTTACAACTCTAAGTCTCAGGAGCTAGAGAATTATAGTGGTGCACTTCAGTGTGAGAGCCGGGCAGAGAGAAAGATGCTTCAGAAAGAAAATTTACTTTGTATCTGGAAATGCACAGGGGGATCTTTGATCCCAGAATCTGTGAAGAAGAAACATCTGGTAATGATGACAATGGAATATAACCTCTTGGGGAAAAATTCTGCAGGCATTACAGTGTGTGTCTGTGTACTGACTTCTGTGAAAAACATTTCAGAGTAGTTGGATCTTTTATTATTTCAGGTAATTCTAAAATACTTATTTATTATAGATGCTTCCTGAATACATATGAATTCTAAACATCACTTCATTTCCTACTGAAGCTCTTTCTGTAGTCCTCAACTGTGGAAATGAAGCACTGCTTTCTGCTGTTTTTCAGAAATACACGGTTTTCTTCTCTCAAGCAATTATTCATTAAATTGCACTTAATCAATATTCACTAATGTGTTGGATACCTCTGAATTACTTTTTAGCTATAATAAACAAAAAAATAATGTGGGCTCTTGCTCAGAAACGCATTGCTGTTTTGAGTGACCCAGAGCTGGAGCAGTGATTACTGAAAATTAAAGAAGAAAAGAGTGGGAAAAATGAGTCTTAAGTATTTGCTGCCCTAAGCTTGGAGAAATCCCCCAAAGCAAGAATTTAAGGCTCAAAGTTTAATACTTTTGCCAGCATGCAAATAAAAATGCTACACTTGGTGTATTTTCATTGGAAAAAGAAGGAAAGGTGCTGGTTCTGGGTTTTTTCAAGAATCTTCTGAACAGCAATTCATTTTTCTTCTCCAAACATTAAGCTGTAAAAGCACTGCAAATGGTACAATCTTTCAGTGGACTTCAGAGCACAAAGATGAGCAGTTGTATATGCTGACTAAAACCTCTTTTTTAATGTATCTGTAGGAGATGGGGATATTAGTTTTTCTTAGTCGTCTTGGAGCAGACAATAGAATATTACAGCTATTGGAAAACGCTGTGTAACAAAGCTTATGATTACGTACTGTCTGTGGTATTTGTCAGTAATGTGGAAAGAATTGCTGACCTTCACAAAGACAAATGCATTACATTAGCACCATGATGCCTAGGCCCTCTTCTCCCCAAACCTGCAAATACTCCAGTGGGTGTTAAGTAATACAGAGTACTCTGTGGAAGCGAAGAAGTCATTACTGCTTCTGGCAGTATTGTGGCTTCCTTTTAAAGCTTCTTAAAATGCATAAAATGAAAAAGCGATCAGAAAGTGGTACAAGCACAGCTTTTGTCTGCAGAAAAAGAGGAAGTAAAATGGATGTGAGAAAAGGTGCACTGCATATGAAATGCCTCAGTAAGGGATCATTTTGGGATGTATGACAAAGGAAGGTACAGAAGTATATAATGGCATAGATCATAAAAGGAAGCAAAGGAGGTAGTTTACAGAAGGTGACACAAAGTGAGTCAGCTCATCTGTGGAGAATATCAATGCAAGAAGTATTTTCCAGGTCACTGCTAGCCATACTTGCCTTAACAGCTGTAGGTAACTTCAAATACCAAATTGTATGCAGTGGCTGACAGCTGAGACAGAGGTTCTCGTGATGGCGCATGTGTGGTGGCTGCCTGTGTAGGAGAAGGATTTACTTTGGGGGATAATACAGCTTTTTGGAATTTCTCTTTTTACTAAATCCCAGAAGATTGGTAAGGGCCAAGGGAAGTGTGCAAAGGAATGAATATCATTCTGCCTCTCCCCTTCCTGTTCCTTTTTGGTTTGGTTTTTGCTTTCACCCTTTCAGGGGGGATGCAAGCTGAAGGCTTGACTTTCTTTGACAAAAATACTGGTGGAAAATAGTTACACTATTCAAAGATTCATGAAAGAAAACAGTTTGATCAAGAGCAAATCACACTAAACCAAGTCAGTCTATCACTGTTTCAGAAGAAAATTGGATGCAGTAGATGTTTTCCTCTCTTAAATCCCAGTATGACTCTTGCTATCATGTAATGAACATGGCAGAGAAACCTGGATTAGGTGACACAAAGTAAAGCAGAGTGCAGCTGGAAAACTTCCCTCCAGTTGTCACCCATTTACTTGTGAATATTTAGGATTTGCAGAGTTCTGATAGGTCTGATGTTGGCCTGTATTTTTGTGAGCAAGCTGCGTGATGGAGTACATGTACGCTGTTACATTTCCAGGTGACATTTCCTCCCTAAGAACAGGTTAGACAATTGTCAGAATGATATAGGCAGAACTGATCTTGTCTTGAGGAGATAGATGCATGCAGGAACCTGTTCCAGTTCCATCCCATTTCACCATTGCTGCCTGGCACCTGCCAGCTCTCTGCCTGGCAGCTTAGGAGAGCGAGAAGGGCTTTATTTAATTTTTTTTTTAATTTGCCAACATTTCCAGGGAATAGGAAACATCTGTTTCCTATATTTTTGCTTTCAAGCAGAAGGCAGCATTGTTACACTAATCTGGGCCCCTTGTAACTTCACTAGAAGTGACTTAGTTTGGTCCTTCTCTTCCATCCAAAGTGCGGCATTGCTTTTGAAAGGCCTCTTCTCTAGCCTAATGCTGAAGACAGTTGCAGTAGTTTTATATAACCTGATGTAGTATTAGTTTGCTGTGCTAGAACACTGTGTTTTATACACATGCTCCATAAAAATTACGTGGTTGTGGTCTGGGCTAGAGGGTACTAGAGAAATATAATTAAACAGTATAGTTTTCATTGTCATTTGAGCATGTTAAGACTTGCATAGGCCTATTTTCTAACACCAGTTGAAGAAGAAACACAGTGTTTCAACCACGAGTCTGTCCCCTCCAGCAGAATCAATTCTGGCTTCTCAAAAGGCCATAAAAATCCCCACTAAGCTCATGGACATTGTCTTTTGAAATGCCTAAAAAGTGATTTGTATATCTTTCTTCAATGCTACAAATATTCTGGTCATCATTGCCTGAGAAGAACAATGGCAGTTCTTTAAAATGGGTTTGGTCTACAAGGTGCCGTTCCTTAACTAACCATTTATCCCAAAATACACACAAGCATACAGCTGCTACTCTTCATAAGGTGCAGGGTTCAGTTTTACTGATTCCATTGGCTCATTTCAGCCTGGATTACAAAGAACAAGTGACCTTTCCCCAGCTCTAAATAGATTAGGTTAGTGGCTTTCCACCAGCTTGGAACCCTTCTTCCAAATGTGCTGTCCTGGTCCAAGCCAAATGCAGGCTTTATTTACTGTTATATTGAAAGTGTGGAAACAATTCAAGTTATTGTACATTTTTTTTTTCTGAGTGATGGTGAAGTGCTGCCATCAAATAAAAACCAAAACAAAACATACTTTGAAATAGTTGCTTATTCCTAAGTACAACTCTGCACTCCCTTCCCATCTGAGACTTCACTGAAAGGCCACAAGGTATAAATAGGCATAAATTTTATACTCAGGCTAACAACAATCTTCTTAGCATCCCAGTATATCTCCTCCTCTAAACCATGCCATCTTATGGAAAAAGCATATTATGAGGAGTCTTGTATTTTTATGAGGAAAATTTCTTCTGAGAAAATTGGTACAAATAATTTTTTTTCCACTACGTCAGTGCTTTTTTTATATATATGCTAGAACATCTCTGTTAATTTTCTCACTTAGAAGTGAGAAAAAGTGAGAAAATGAAGAAAAACAATGGAGAAACTGGTTTCAACATTACTCAGCAGAAGTTCAATGATTGATACTATGATGAGGGTTGTTTTTTTTTTAAGGTTGTAATTTACTGTGTGTAGTAAATAACTGTAGTTGTGTTACAGCTGTCAGCATAAATGAGTGAAATACACTTGGCAGTTAAGAATCCATTTATGCTGTTTGTTCTGGAACTTGTTCACAATAATTTAATAATTCAATGTTGGTCTTACTAGTATGAACTGAATTAGTGAAGGTCCATTCTATTGTATTTCTTAATCAAAAGCTGACAGAAGGTGTGCCTGTTTCTCTGTCCTCCTGCACTTTGGCATCCACAATAATACTTTTTAAGTATGGTGAAATACAGACGGACATGGAAGCCACATTGAAAATCCCTATTTCAACTAAAATGAAAAATTACTCTGTTATATGCTTAACTAGAAGTGGCCACTACTTTAATTAGTCATCCTCTAAGATACAGAATGGCTCTTCTAGCTGGGTCTATGAGGCCCCATCTTACACAGCCAGGAGAGCCATCAGTGACCTGAGAGTGAGCAGGAGTTGGGACCTGCTGTCTTCCAGGAGCCCTTTCATCCCCTGAGGGGCTGTGTGGCTTCACAGAGCCCACCTGCCTCCTGTACCCAGCTTCTCGTGCTCAGAAACAGCTTCTGAGGGCTGCACTGGTGCGACCTACACATGGGGGGTATGTGGGTGCCCCTGGTGTGATGTCTGTGTTGCTTCATGGCTCTAGTGAGCAGAAGCTACAAGAGGCAGAGGATGAGAGAAAGAGGAGTAGAAAATGGCAAAAGGGACTTCAAGGGTGCAGAGCTCCCAGAAAAAAGGAGGTGGCTCTAGATGAAAAGAAACTGAAGGATAATTTGGTAACAAAAGAAGGTAGGAAATGAATACAGGTATGTAGGAATTTCTTGAAGGGCAACCATGAAACTTCTTCCAGGTTATCTGAATGGTAGACTATGATTCAGTAGCAGCTTTTTTTTATCTAACCATTAAATAATAATATAAAGATTTGAAAGCTGCTTTAGCCTTTCCCCTTCTCCTTTAAGTGCCAGTTTCACAAACGATCTTAGCTCTGGTTTTTGGTGACAAATAATTGGTTTGATCTGTCACATAATGCTGCAGAGGTGAGAAAAACCAGTACAAATACCACGTAACATAAAAATGTTCCAGTACCTTTGTTCCTGTCCCTTTTCCTTTGTACTTTGGAGAGCAGTGGAACATACTGGGGTGGAAGAATCATCCTCTGGAGGAAAACACCTGAAAAATTACTTTGTATTTACACACATTTTGCCTCATTTGTGTATTTTTTATTTCCAAAAACCATGTTAACATATATCTTGTGTATTTCTAGAAGAAAGCCTGAGTAAAAATTATTTACAGAAAAATCTAGTGCAGGTGTCAAAGGTCTTCTCTGAAAGAGGAAATCCATGGTGGTGTACTTCTGAGGGCCTTGCGGTTTCCATTTGAGCCTACTGGAGATGGCAACTTTTTACAAGGGATTGAGGCAAAAGACAGTTTCTCTGAACAAAGGAAGAATAAGAGATAGCACTTCTTGTATGCTAGAGCCTCTCCAAAAACCTGACCTATTTTAATTAAAAAAAAGCCAACCAAAAAATTAGTTGCAGGAGAATATCCATGACAACGATAAAGGTGGTCAGTGCAAGGGCAGTTCCTATCAAGATGGTATTTTGTGGGCTTAGATTTAGGTTGAAGTTTAGGTTGCTTATGATCTTCATGCCAGCGCAAAGGTATGTATAAATATTGGTGAAATATTGTATATTGTAAGCATAGTCTGAGAGGACATGGTCTCCGTTGTCATGCAGGATAGTGCCCATCAGCTGTGCCCAGAAGCATAAGGATTTGACAGATGAATCCAACTGAGAGAACAAAATGTTAAAACTGAAGCCCAGATTAGGAAAGGACATTTCAGCCTGGTTACTGGGAAAGAAATTCTTAATGCTCATTTTACCTGATCACAAAATACTGGTTGGTTGGTTTGGTGTGGGTTTTTTTTTTTGTTTGTTTGTTTTTTTGTTTTGGTCTGTGTGAGGTTTGTTTGTTTGTTTCTTTGTTTGTTTTTTTTGAGGGGGCTTGAGTGTGTGTCTATGGGTGTGTGTTTCAGAAGCTGAAGTACTATGAGGTGTTTTTGTGGTGGGAGACATGAAGACATGTTTAAAGAAACAAGTAGATGAGGTTCTGCATAGATACTTCAGGGTAAAATCTGGTTAATTCTGAGACAGACACACACTGAGTGGACATAGATACGCATACACCTGCATTGCTTTGCAAATCTGATTTTTTTCTTTTTTCTTTTACAACATCATGCCAAAATAAAATAGGTGGCTAAAAAGCATTGTTGTATGTGGATATGATAGATTATATCATGCATAACTAGCTTTCTGGGACATAGATGAAGGTATCTGCCATCTCTATTTTACTACTGCTGTGAGAAACGTAATGCAGTATCTACTTCTTTTAGTCAGGATTTTGATTAAATTTTCTGCTTTCACAATTTATTACATGGTTGTGTAACTTGGATGAGCTGCTGCATTTCCAAGTAACGTACATTCTGAAATAATAGGATCCTCTCTCACTCTACCGTCTTTTATCTGAGGGTGACAATTACTTAATCATTTTATAATTTCTGTTGATTGCTGTGTAATACTAATTTCTCATTTGCATAATGACTCTATCCTGGGCAAGGAGCCTCATTTTAGTACCCTCTGTACAATGCACGAAAAACCAGGTGCTTGGTCAGCTAAACTGTTAAGGAGCTGGTTTGTGTTTAATAGATCACGTTTACATTATTAGTTAATGTAACACATACCCTTAAAACTACAAAAAGAGCTAAGTTATATATACTATGCTGCTTCACTTGAAAGCTGTATGTATTACTAACAGACTATTTCAAACTTTTACTTAATAAAACTGAGAATCCCTGCAAAAAATTCTGAAGCTCAGTTCTAAAAGCCACCTGTCCTCAGTAAACCTGAAACAGAAATACTTACTGATTACATAAGTACTGTTATTTTTGTAGATTCACTAGCTTTATTTCAGAGACCTGAATACAGATGACAAAGCTAAAATATTGCACTTTTCTCCTAATCCACACTGCAATTTTGCTATTAATATGCTTCATAATGGGTTTACTGTCATCATTGTTGAATTGAAGGGGGTTAGCTGAATCATAAGTCACTGGGTGATTGTGGTGCTTGAATTTCTAGCTCAAATTGTGCTGTTATTTCTATGAGCACAATACTAACCCGTTTCCTTAAAAATGAAGTCATAGTGTCACTAAAGGGTTTAGTTTCTGAAGTTATCCCTCACTGTTTCCTTCAGGCAGAAACCTTGTTTCACTTGTAACCCTTTTTAACTCTCCTAAGCAGTATTTATTTTTGTCCTTTCATTTCCCCTTAATTAGCCTTCAAAAGAACTGTGGCTTTGTTTTGTGGAAATACTAACAAGGTCAAAGTTTCAGATGTATTATTTTCTTACTGTCCAGATCCTCTTTTCATATACCAAACCAGTTGCTTTGCAATTCTGAAATAGAAATGGCTTTTAGCCATATAACTGAGCTAAGAGGAAGATGTAATGGGCAGACTTTTTCTGACTTGAATCACAGACTGGTTTGGGGTGGAAAGAACCTTAAAGATCATCCAGTTTCAACCACCCCCTGCCAGGGGCAGGGACACCTCCCACTAGACCAGGTTGCTCAAAAGTTGAGTCGCTATCTGTTCACACTTTTGTGCGTATTTTTATCCGGAAGGCAGTTTGCCATCCCTAAAGCAAAGGCAGAACACAGCAGGATCGCCCAGGTGTCTCCCAAGGGCTGGCCTGGGCAGGGAGGGTGGTAGCCCTGCAGAAGAGGATTCATCATCCCCTGTGGTGCTGGGGCTGGGCCAGGGCAGGGATCTATGCAGAGCTCATTCCTTTTTTTTAGAGATTTGGGTATGGTTGTTTATTTAATGTGTTGACGTTTGAAGAAAGTTACAAAGGAAGCTACCCTCAGGGATTAGTACTCAGTTCCTGCCTACATTCCTGTGTAATTGTGAGTCTTTCAAATAAGTGGAAGGGTATCAGTATCTAGACAACAGATTTCTATAATGCTTTCAAAATCCTGAGCCTTGCTCATGAATCATCTCACCTTCTGTGGCAGTGATTCTTCTCTGATGTGTGAGATTCCATTTAATGTGTTTAATCCTCATTTTCCTTTTCAAAGAGCAGCAATTGCAATACATAGCTATTACACTTTCTTCAGTGCTCAAATCCTAGGTGTGAGTTAGGGTTTATTGCATTATTTTGTATAAGGAGTAGGTTCCAAAAAGTGATTAGAAAGCAAACACTTAATGGGATATTGAGTGGAGAAAGTAGTAATCTGAAACTGTCGTAATGTTTTCAACATAGAAGCACATGTCCATCCCAATTTTATTGTTCCACAGAAAGGCAAACTAAGGATGTTAAGTTCAGAACTCTTAAGAGAATGACTTGATGAAAATAGTATTTTGCTATAAAATAACAATAACATTTTTAATTAGAAATACTGTCATAAATATCAATGTTTCATAATATATTTTCATGGATTATTTCTAGAGATGGTATTTTTATGAAATATCTTGTGGTAGTCTTTTACAATGACTAAGTCACCTAATCTGTAACACTGAGTGTTTTTAGAGATGTATTTCCATAGATTTGTTTAGTGAGTTGTTCTGTGCTAAAGACTGTATCACAAAGGGAGTTAAAAAATTAGCTTCCTAAAAATAATACTTAAAAATAGCGCTTTTTTGGTTGAGTATTTTCTGAGGACACAGTTATGCCAGTGAAGGATGAGTGGTCATCTGTCTTTGTGCAGGCTGCATTAAAACTGTAGCAGTTTTCAGAGCTCTTCCTTCCTATATTTTAAAAATGGTTTCAGAGATGACTTATCACTAAAGCAGAGACAGTTTCACTGGTGCTGGGTGAAAGTGTGTGATCTGTCCATGATGGTGTTTGGTGTTCCATAGTAACCCACATGCTGATGTGAAGAAGCAGCTGAAAAATTGCAAAGGCTGTCTCATCTCTACAGGAAGTGAAGAGTAATTTTGTCTGCTGAAATAACGGATAAAAAGATCATTTTTAACTCATAAAGCAGTGTCTTGGATTTTTTTGCTGTAATACCTAATAGTTTTCCTTAGTGGTGGGGAATTCCTTTTAAACCAAATTAAAAATCAAAATACAGCATTTAACTTGTAATTGCAGTGTACATTTTTTGCAGTAGTGGGACAGATTTTTTTTTTTTTTTTTGGCAAGAGAAAGGGGCTATGCACTGCTAAAACTCTAGGGGCTTTAACATATGGATTTTTCCAAATCCAATTATATCTTGATTATTCTTCAGTCAGTCTTGTGAATCTGTCAGTTACCTTTCAAGGGACAGAAGCTTGAAACTTACAGTAACAAAGATGTTCTTAGATGTATTTAAATTCCAGACTTCTGAGACCAGGATGCTGTGCTGGAGGGTGGGTTAGCATGGCGTGTTTAAAATGCAGATGCTCAGGCCACTGAAGTTCCAGTGGGATTTGTCTATTCCATAGAGGCTGGGTGGTGATGGTGGCACATTTCCGTACACCTGTCTTCTCCCCATTCTTTCATTTTTTCAGGCAGTACGTTTTTTTCCCAGTAAAATGAGATGGAAACTATAGACAAGTTAAATATGTTCAGTGGTATGGAAATTCTGCAAAGGTTTGGGGATAGATGTCAAACCAGGAACCAGCCTTTGCTTGCAGTGAAAAGAAGTTGTTCTTGTGCATGTAGAAGATTTGTTCCCTCTAGCTGTTTGTGCCCTTCCCTTTTCTCTCCACCTGGGGAGGGAATCTTGTTTAACAAGATGGAAGTGCTTGGTGACTTCCTGCTGAATTCTCGTGACCTAAGGAAATGACTTGCTAATTAAAGTATGTTATGAAAATAAGATCTAATGAAATACAAGACTAAACCATAGTCCTGCAAGGTACAGAACTTCTATTTATCCCACATAATGCTTGATATAGTAATAAAATACATGATAAAGTAATAAAATATTATTTAGCTATATAGTAAAATAATGGGCATTGACAAGCAAGGTTTCTGGAGGACTATTGTGTCCTTATCTAAAAGTATGTTGTTTAAATCATTGCAAGAAAGATAGCAAAATCAGAAATTACTACGGAGTGGAAAACATAAATAAGTGTCTTGAGATGATGTGGATACCAAGCTGGGGTTCTGTAAGAGGAATGTAGGACGTGCATGAGGGACTGACAATACATTATAAACGTATGCAAGAATCGCCCAATGCAGGATTTTTTAATAAACCTGAGAAATAAAGATTTAATATGTAAGCATTTTCTACTGATCTTTTATTTAAAGCAAAGCCATTTGGAATTTACAGTTCTCTAGGTTTCTGTGTGAGCTCTTACTTTAGATTTGGTAGCTGTAGTGATAGATTTGGATTTGACATAGCTTTAGGATGAAGCGAAAGGGTGAAATAAGTCCACCTCAAGAAATATCTCTGCCTATGTTATTCTGATACGAAAATATTGTACCTTTGTGGTTTGACTGTGACTGACTTGATGTGCTCTACTTAGAAAAGAAGAAGATAAGGTATACTAGAAAATAAAACCTTGGTCCAACTGAATAATTTATTCTCTATTTATTGTAGACAGTTTTGTAAACTGAATTCCTTCAGTGTTTCAGTTATGTTCCTGTAAGCTTCCTGGTGGCTTAGTTTTATATGAAGGAAGCTATAGTTTTGTGGCTCATCATCTCAACCTTGTATGTAGCAGACTTCAGTCAGACTCCCCTATTTCTGTGTCTCAGACCTTTGAGGGTTATAATGCCCATGTAGCTGATGAACGTTGTAACTGGTGCGTTCATTAGAGTGATTTAATGCTATTTGTTCTATCGGAACCTTTCCTACAACACTGCAGTGATAGATTGTTGTCCTTTCTTTGTGAAAATTTCATCCTGTGAGGATGTTGTCGAAATGGTGGGGGGGCATATTATGCTGCTTCCCTTGCTCCTGTATCTGTTGGGGGGAAGCAGGAGGGAGGACTTCCTAAATGAAGTATGGTGGATTAATGCTTGAGTAGGTTTTTTAATTTGTTCTGGTTTTGTTTTGATTTGGGGTTTTTGGTTGGTTTGTTGGGGTTTTTTTGGTTGTTTGGTT
>QWTY01002424.1:0-11410 GCA_008033365.1 Pseudorectes ferrugineus
GAAATTTGACATTTGAGTTTATGATTTGAAACCAACAAGGAATTCTTGGCATTTCCTTTTTGCTTTTCACCTAGAAGTTTAAAGAACAAATTATACAGCCCACAACACTTTAGCCCTTCATTACCATGAGTAAATCAGCTAAAGTAACCCTGTACAAGACAGAGAGTGTGCTCAACTGCAACAGAAGATTGTGGGCTCAGACTTGCAATTATTAAAAAAGAAGAAACATTATCAAACTCCTTTTGCAGAGTCATATATCCTTGAGGGCCCAAATGAGCAACAGGATGTACAAAATTTTACCACCTCCTTACAGTTTCTTTAATTTTATTTTCAAGTTTTACAGAAATTTGCTGAAGTGGAGTTCAGAATCCTTTCTCAATAACCTAGTAAAGAGAACAAGAACCTGTTCTCTCAATGATACTTCAAAGTGTCATGGTTTCAGACCAAAAAAAAAATCACCAACATAGAACATGTAAAATTATTGGCATAGTGTTTATTTTAAAGAGATCTCTGCAAGACAGTGAAAGACATTTTCTTCAGGTAGTGATTTAGAAAAAAACTTTTGTAGTAATTATTATTTCATATTCTTATGCAAATATAAAAATACTAAAAAGCTATGACATCTTCCCAGGTCAGAACCCACATTCTTGTTCAATTTCATTTTCAACAATCTCAGATTTATTAGTAAAAAATTAGCAGTTAAAATAAACATTTATGTACAACATAATTGAAAATCCTAACACCTAAAATTAGTTTAACATATTTTTCAGGGTCTAGGCATGCATTGTCATCCAAACTACAATTCTTTGTGACTTTACAATATCTTTTGGGTTTGAACACCTTCAATATCTCTCTTGTGTTGCCGTGTTGAAAAAAAACACAGACAAGAGGGGAACTCCATGGGATCTGAAGAAATCATTCAGCATATGCAAAGATCAATTAAGCACTTAGTCATACAGTGTAGTCTCCAGTGCCAAATCACAGATATTATTCAAATGCATTAATAGTAATCAAAGTTAACATTTATTTCTTCCTATTGAGTTCCTATTGCAATAATATGGCATCTGAATAAAGCAGCAGCTTCCTGGTTTAAGGATTTCTACTCTACTTACCTCAGTAATACCCAGACAGAGCATATTATGACTCAAATGCAAGCAAGTCTTTCTCATTCAAAGATCTTAGTTCTCATGTTTCAGAGGAATTCTTTTCCTGAATTTGGGTTCTAAAGAAACAGGGTAGCTTCTTCCCAGCTTTGCCTACAGTAAAGACAACGTCCAGGCCAAACTGTAAGAAAACCTAAGGCTTTAGGTGAATACATAGGGACAGCAGAAAACCAGGGAACTGCAGCATGAAGCTAGGTAGTTTCTCAACAACTTTATAAACCTCTCTAAAGAGATAAAATAATCCAAACTCCTTGTTGCATAAGTCTAACACTTTTCAGAATATTGGTATCAAAGTGTATGTACAATAAAAATTACCTAATTTTCATAAAATTTCTGTATAAATATATTACCTTGACACTCTCCTCACAGTGATTTCTATATGTAAATTAAATGTTTTAAATTGCAGTTGTCAGCAGTTTGGTTCTACCTTCATGTCTATTAGAAACCTTCCTTTGCAAAGGAAAATCTCAGGTCCGAATACTTGTGCAGAGCACCCTGAATTCACATCAACAAAATTATTAAAATTCTGATGTATTTGCAAATCATTTTGTATTTTCAAACAGGGAGTGATAAACTGCACAGCTCTCATTCCAGTCGTCCTTGCTTAGCATCACCTATTGCTCCCCATACATCAAACACAAACTCATCTGGAAATGCAAAGTCTCCAAGAGTTTCATCCAGTGCCACTGCGAATTCATCTGGGTTTTTCTTGTCTCTTCCAGCTTCCACAATTGTTGCAGCTAAAGAGCAACAAAACAAAATAATGTAATTATCATGAAAGTGACAGCTAACACATAGGGCCAAGACAGCTTTGGGATGTCTATTTTCAAAACCTGGTAAGATCAGCTTAGGGAGATGCAAAGTCTACCAGCTGAATTTGGAATTCAACAGGAATTATGTACTTAAAGTTGGTGCTTATGCCCCTAGAAAGTGAAAAAGTTATTTTTGAAAATCTCAGTCTGTGATTTTCTGTGCAGAAGCAAGAGAAAGGCCTTGCTGCTGTGCACAATGAACTGGAGCCACCAAACACTGGGAACATCTTGGTATCCAGAAAAAAGAAAGCAGAGGTGTGATATAACAGAGGTAAACTGTGATATCTTCTATACCAATACTGTCCAGCATTTTATCTTATTTAACACAAAAGTATCAGAATTTACCAAGTGTCAGATCTCAGTTTTGAAATGGCTACACTGGGGCTGCTGCTTAGGACTCACTCCTTGGCTGCTGTGCTCATCCCTTACCTTTTGCCACTGCACAGTTTCTCAGACTCTAGGACAACTTAGAAGTCTATCCCAAACAACACTGGATGCTGGCAACCCATGGATGTTAGAGCAAATGAAAACTGTGAGGGCTCAAACCTCTCTTGATCAGGACACCTGCACCTCCATGAAGGGTGAAAAGTCAGCACAGAAGTTTCTCCTGGTTAAGCTGGGCTCAGAGAACCACTGGCAGCAAGCTACCATGGCTTGAGGGATGCAGAATGCTCTGTAAGACACATTCAGCACAAACAGCACTGCTGAAGACAGTTTATTTTCTGACTTGTATCTTTGTTCCACAGCCTCTGTTCAATGTTCTGTACACAGGAAAATGATGGTATTATACAATAGATGAAACCTCAAAATCTGCTTCACTTTGTGATTACTTTACATGCCTGCCTTATACTGCAAGATGTCCTCCATCTTTTGTTAAACATCAAATAACCACCACCTTCTTCATGAGCATATCAAATTCAAGTGTCAAAGTGAAGGATTTGATAGCTTCTAGCCTTTTCTCAGAGGAATATCCAAATGCAAAACACATAATACAGTGCCTGAGAAAGGGAAGGAAGTTTTGAAGCCACAGAAAAACATCTTCACTGGGGCAGTCTGCCATCTACCACATGCACTGTATTGAATCAACATGGCAAAATCTCTCTGATAAAAACAAAAACAAACTTTCCCTGCTCTGAAGTTTTACTAAATTTATTTAATTTTATTTTGTTGACCTAAAACTCAGCTCAAATTTATTGACAGTTATGAACTTCTGGCAAACAATACTTGCTGTTGTGCAAACATGTAACAAGCTGTAAACAAGCTTGAGCCATATTCCACATTGTAAACGTCAACAACAGTAATTTTGAGGAAACTCGATGTTTTGGTTTTAACTGTGTTCAGATGTGAGGCAAAGTGTGTCAAACTACACAAAGCTGTCCAAGGAAAATTTATGTAAATCTTGACAAATAAACTGCTGTGATGGAGACAGTTCAAGCGTAACCAACCTTCCCAGGCACCAGTAGTGGTTCTCAAGGACCCTCAAGACCGGTTTCCTGCCAGAAGAAACCCTATCCCTGTTGCACTGATTCTCTCCGTGTCCCCCATGAAGTTCCTGGGACTCTGATTCAGACAAGTCTGGATGGGAAATGGGCATTAAAGAGGGGACTCTTTCCTGACAGGTGGAACACAAGGATTTGACCTATCAACGCTCTATATTCCCTGAAAACGTGGCATAAGAAGGTACTTACAGGGAAGCAACCCTGGAGGTAATGAGGTGAAGGGTATAATTGACACTTCACAGATTTCTGGATTTGAAGCAGGGTATGAATGTACTTTTTACAGACACTGGGAGAAGGGTGGAGAGAAAAGAGCTGTGCAAGGTGACCTAAGAGCAAACATGTCAAGATATTGTTACACCAGATATTTAGAAAAAGCTGCCATCAAGAGAGTACAGATCTAGACAAGTGTTCAAGCAGGGTGGGAGTGAGGAATTTAGCCATTTTTAAGATAAATTGGCCAAGAGATATGGAAGAACCATATGATACAGACAGCAGCAATAAAACAAGACAATACAGCCTATCACAATCCAGCTGCCCTAGCTGAAGCTTCAGAATTGCACATTAATAACTGTCATTAACAGAAAGTGTAACTTCAAACACAACTTTCTTTAAAGATTGAGCTTCCCAAATAATGAAATAGAATCTGAAAACTAGTTTATTACAGATTTATGAAACTTGAAAACAAAATCCACTAAACTTAGCTGATCAACTTTCAACTCAGTCAAGCAGGAATCAGAACATCACTGCCGTGCTAAAGCAGCCTCAAAAAAAACCGTCTTCATCTGTATTGAGTAAGTCTAATCAGCACTGCCAGGGCACATTTAATGTACCATATTTATTAAAGCACATTCGCATTCCCAGATCCACCTGATGTAATGAAACAGGCCTCTTGGAAAGCCTGCGGGACCGGGGGCTTTCGGCAGCGTGGTGCTGACCTCCAGCGCCAGCCCGGCTGTACTGCCGCGCATCCCGGCGCCAGGCACCAGCCTTCCCTGCGGAGTTCCGAGCACCACCGGCACCACCGGCGTGTACGAAAGCGCGAAGCCGAGCCCTGCTTCACTACTTTCATCCAGAAATGCTAAAGCTGGCCAGCCTTCTCTGCCACCCGTGAACACATTCCTGTTTCCCCAGGCAGCTGCCACAGCCGCGGGACGGCATCCCCAGGGCGGCACAGCTGTGTGAGCACACTGTGTTCGCACAGTGACATTTGCAATGCGGAATTCCCAGGGCAAGTCAAAGCCTACCGATTGCCAAGGCATTTAGCAGATACTTGCCAGCTTGAAGAAAACTTTGCTGGTTCTCAGAGGGTGACAGCTTCGTGCCAAATTGCCTCCGCTCCCCTCCCTTTTCCCCACTGCTTCTTGTAAGAGCTGCACAATAAGTGATTACAGGAATTTTATTCCAATAGAATATTTTTCCACAGTCAAAAGAGCCTCAATTGTTTTCAGATTTTCCTTTTTTTCATTTCACTTCAGGCAATGTTAATATCTGATAAGTTTTTACATAAAATGTGAAAAGTTCAGCAATCTTAAAAGTGATGAAAGGAATTAGAAGTCTTGTCAACTTTAACTGAGAAGCTCAATATCAAACTTCCCAGAACATGAACAAAGTAATATGTTGGCTTTTTAAACATAGTTCCTTTAAAATAACTTCAAAGATCTTCCACAAAATCCTTATTTTCACTTTTAATAGACACATGGGGCACAAGCCATGAAAGCTACTTTCTGCCTGCCACTCTTATTATCTGCCTTACATAGTGGTTTTGCTACCTATATCCTATACTGTAACTTCTGAAAAAGCTTCTTTCAGAAGCCTTGACAGAAACCTCAATATTTATTTGGCTGTAATGTTATTAGAAGTTTTCCCTTCATCAAAAGGTAACAAATATTATTATTCTGTCCTGTCACTCTAAAGCAGAAAATGAAGCATGTTATTGCAGTTTCCGGTATTTAACATTACTTGTTTTAAGTTTCATGTTGAATACTGTCAGATCTGGTACTCAAGAACTATTAGAAATACTTCTTCTTGCTCCTTTTTCTTAAGTACTAATTCTTCTTGAAGTGGAGAAGTTTTTTTGTTTAACTGGACTTGCTGCCCTTCCTTTTTTCAAAAAACTCACATTATTCTTTGAGAGTAAATGAACAGCCATAAACAATACACCCCAGAATGTATGCAATAAAATCCTTTGGGAAAGGAAGTCTGGTGACAGAAGGGGAAGAAAACAACAGATTCAGAGAGAATATCATGTCAGTTAAAGCATTTAGAGATAAAAACATCTATTGAATATTGACGGATTGGATTTGTGAGCCAAGAGAAGACACTTGGGTAACAAAACAGGTTAAAACCTGTTAAGATATTTTGACTAGATGGTAAGTTTGAAAAATAAAGCCAAGTGTGGAGAAGTAGTTTTTAAATTTTTTTAACAAAGACAGAATATGCAAGGGTATTTCAGCCTGATCTCAGTGATGGAAGGTTGTGAAACAGACTATCTTGTGTGTGATCACACAGCATGTACAGGACAAACGGGGGTCAGGCCCAGCCAGCATGGGTTTAGGAAAGACAGGTCCTGCCTGACCAACCCAATCTCCTTTTATGACCAGGTGATCCACCCATGGATGAGGGAAAGGCTGTGGATGTGTCTACCTGGACTTCAGTAAAGCCCTTCATACTGTCCCCCACAGCTTTCTCCTGGAGAAGCTGGCAGCCCATGATGTACCAGGGGATGTTCAGGTTGGACATCAGGAAAAATTTCTTCACTGAAAGGGTGGTTAAGCATGGGAATGGGCTGCACAGGGAACTGGTGGAGTCACCATCACTGAAAGTGTTCAAGAAATCTCTGGGTGTGGCACTTAGTCTATGTTTAGTTGGCATGGTGGTGTCTGGTCAAAGCCTGGACTCGATGAAATTGGGAGGTCTTTTCCAACCCTAATGATTCTATGATATGTCATGTCTGATAATATTACAGGGAGCAACAGAAAGGAAGTAATCATCCAAAAGTAGAAAAATAGAACAAAGGGGAACAAAATATCAGTGGATGAAGCCAAAAGATGCTGAAAAAAAATTTGGACAGGAAGCCCTTTTTGCCATCATTTACAATCGGTAGCATCCTGGGGTTAGATCCAGGCTTCCTCCCACCAAGAATTTTTGGGATTAAATACAGTCCATAACAATTCAAGTCTTACTGATTTAAAAAAATAAATG
This sequence comes from Pseudorectes ferrugineus, assembly GCA_008033365.1. Classification (NCBI taxonomy): domain Eukaryota; kingdom Metazoa; phylum Chordata; class Aves; order Passeriformes; genus Pseudorectes; species Pseudorectes ferrugineus. Next base: position 6,676 of record QWTY01002424.1, read on the forward strand.
CCAATATTTTTCACTAACACTGTTTCCTGAGTCACTCCTATTAATCAACTGCTCAAATTCCTTTACCAGAAAGCACCCATAGAATTCAAAATAAGCTGAATTATCCTTCAGTTGTGAATTTATGTTTTTAAGAATGCTGAAGGTAAGCCTTGGCCCAATTTCTAATGTGCCCATAAAATGGCTGAGGAATACATTTCAGAGCCAACTGTCCCTTCTGTGGATTAAGTCCAGTTTTCAGTAAAAAGGAGTAAGGAAGTAAAAAGGTAAAAATGCATCCAAAAGCAGGTATGTAAATCTCAACAGCATTTAGATTTCTGAAAATAAAAATAAAAAGCTGTGCCAGGAAAAAGAGCATGCATTTTCTTTAACAATTTCCAAGTATTTTGCTCCAGTTCAGGGATTTGTGTGTAGATTTAGTCAGCCATTCTTGAAACTGTCAAGATACTTAACCATGCAAAAATTAAGGGCTTTATCTCACCTTTAATTCTGTCTGTAATTTAACATTAGTTTTTCTTTCCTTTCTTTCTAACTTATGTCTTAAAACCGGGGCACTGTTTTAGAATTCAATCACACCATGGAAGTGTCATTTTAATGGAGACGAAAGAGCAACATTAACTGACATCCAAAGATTCTGACAAACAGAAGTGCATGGAAGTGAGCAATGATTGAGATCTTAATCACTTGTCAGCTGCACATTGTGATGACTTGCATTTTCAACTAATCTGGCTTGAGTAATGAGTGAAATTTCGAGCTAAGTGGTGATTGGCATTCTCTGAATGAATCTTTTCCTCATATTTCATTTTCATGGGTGACTGATCACATCCAGTATGTGAAAAACTGACATGTGTTAATTGAACAGATTTGTGACAGGTGATTAGCTCTCCTTTCCTAAAGAATCCTAGAGCTGTTTAATTGTTTTAAAACGGTAAAGTTGGGAGGTTTTTGTCATCACTGTTGGCTGTTGACTCTCAGATTTAAACTTCAGGAAATGGCTTCAAAGGTGCAAACTAAAGCTACATGAACCCTATAGTCTTTGATTTCTGACAGCTTCTCTTGGTTTCACTACCTTTTGGGGAGGAAAAGAAGAGGTGAGAGACAAAACAACCACCCAGCTGGAAGAAGAGAGCCTCTCTACAAACAAAGACCTCTTCCTTCTTTGAGTCTTCTTTTAAGGCATTTTTTTAAAGTTTCCAAACTACAGACTGAAAGATGAAGGGCATTAGATCTTTCTGGGGGGGAAATAAATTCAAGGAATTCATGGGAAAACTCTACCAAGTCCTTGGCTATTAACGCAGCCATATGTGTTGAAAGCTGAACTTCTCGGTCTACTGTGCAAGAGCCATCCTGTTTACAGTACTGAGAGCCAAAACCAGAGGGAACACCAGTTCCCACAGGACTGTTCCCATGGACACCAAAAGCAGACCACCTTAGCTGCTTATTCCTGTAGGGCAAGGAGCCTGGGGACCTTGGAAGTAACCTGCAAGGACAGGAGCTTCCAGAAGGCCACCCTGAGCCAGGATTGCAACAGCTGCAGGACAAAACCAGCTCCCAGAGGGACAGCTGGCACGAGACTCAGAGCTTTGAAGCCTGAGCCAGAGATGGACTGAGGCGCAGAGTTTGCAGGAGTGAGACAGGACATGGAATTCTCCCTAACCTAAACATGGCTCAGCACCACACAGGCCTCCCAGGAGCATATTGCATGGCAGAACACCACATACTAGAGTTGCTGGGAACAGAATTTTTGAGAACTTCTAGTTTTCTGGGAATAGGAAAGTTTAGATAGAACCTACAAAACAGAACTCAAGTTTTCAGCAGCTCTGCCCTCTCTTCTATGCCAGGAAGCCCACTTCCACCTTAGACTGAGGGACAAATTCTGTTTTACCTACCTTTTTTCCTGTGACAAAACTAGTAGAATCTGCCAATCAGATGCTTGCTGGTAGGAGCAGCCAGCAAAGGCCTTCTGGCTATTCAGATAACCACCTTTTGTTCTCATTCCTCTGTGCTAACTGCTGCCCCTCCAGCCCTGCTGCTTTGCCCTCTGAAGCTTCATGCCAGACCTATTTTCTCTTCTGCTTTGCCTTCTCCACTTCTCTCTCATGAAAGCTTTCTTTTCAGGATCACTTTCCATTTGGCTTATCCTTTCTTAATTCTTGGCTGATTTTTTTTTGAGATATTACCATAACAATAAATACCTTGCTCTTTGTCTCAGTACCAGCAGTTCCACAAGATCCTAGGAGGACTACACCAGCCACAGCAGGCTACAACAGCTAGACTGCAGCTTCTTCCCACACAAACAGAAATTCCCATTTAGTTGTTGTCAGAATAACAAAGAAAAGCAACAGCTGCAAGGACAAGTTTGGTGCATCTTTAAGGAACTTATGACACTGGGATTAAGTAGTTTCTTTCATTACAAATCGATGGTTCTAACAACTAGTAAATATTCTACAAGTTTTCTCATGTTCTTCAGAACACAGATTTTAGAGAATTTGATCAATTTGTGCAATTATTCTGTCAGTTCCCTTGCTAAATAGTTGCTTGTTCACTGATGAAGATCTCAGGTTCAAACCTTAGCAATCAACTTTGATGTGTCTATGCCAAGAGGCAAAAAAGCAAATAAACATACTTATCCTTAAGAATCCTTAATCATGGCACACACAAGATCCACTAAGAAAATACATGCCAGAAAGAATACGGTGGTGACAGTTACAGCAAACAACTAAAAAATTCATGCAACAGTGTATAGACAATGTGCAGGAAGAATAGAGGATTGATTAATTAATTACATCATAAGGACTGAAGTGGGAGGGTGATTCTTTTATCAGACAAACACATTTGTAGAAATACAGGCAAGTTTTTGAGACTGCATGCTGGACAAATTTTGCTTCACTTACATCCAGAGACTAAAGTACTCAATAAATTTTAGACTACAGAAAATGAGAAATTATTTAATTTTGTAGTAATGTATCTGTTAAAAACTCACCTAATTCAATATCTCTTATGCCCATGTATGTTTCAAGAAGCTCATCCACTTTTTTAATTGCTTTTTCTTCAACTTCAGTTGGCTTTGTTGGAATAAAGGGAGAAAAGAGCAAAAGTATGATTATATCCATGCAGATTTCAAAATAACCAGCAATGTGCCAGTGATTATCCTTACTCCCATCTTGGCCACCTAGACTTACAAAATCTACAAGTAAAACACATTATTCCACTCTCTTTCCTTCTTCTCACAAACATGCACTTTCCTCCTAATATCAAGTCACACAGCTCACACGTTCAAACTGAACAGGGGCCTTGTATCTCCTGATAATACAGATCTTCATCAAATCCTCATCAGCTTTAGAAGAGCCCAGAACAAATAACATTTATTCACCAAACTCTAATCCTGGTTTTGCACAAATTCATGTCAATGTACCTAATTAGCCTCTCCTAATAACAACCCTTACACCAACCCCGTACACTTCACAGTGTCAGAAATGGAACTGATTCTTCAACCATCCCACCTCTTTTTTCCCCCTTCCCTCTTTTCAGCACTCCTTGGTCTACTCTACCTTAAATTCATCCATGTAATCCATGACATCTAAATATAGGTTCTCTGTTTCAAGGTTCCTCAACCCCATCCTATCCCTGCTAGTCATCAACTTTAGTTGCTCTCTTTTGTCCCACAAGCTTTGTAACATCCAGATTTTTCCATCCTACTTATCAGCCTTGGGGAAGAATAAATCAGAAGCTAGGTGATTAAACTACTGAAGGGCATACACCACACCATACCATTTCCTCCACAGTAGCAGGGCCTTTGGTTCTCAGGCGAAGTGTTTCTCTCCCTTTGGAGATCTTAGCCTCTGACACAGTTCTACCTTTGGACCTCGGTTCCAGCTTTTCTAAAGACAAAAAAATAACAAAAGTAAAATACCAAACAGAACTAAGTACACAGTATGACAAAATATGATGTATCTGCTTTGGTTATTACATTATCTTCACATTTTATTCTAATCAAGATCTAGACTATGTAAAAATTTAATTATAAATTAAATGTATTCTAAGTATAGCTTTGCTGACAATTTCTTGTCTTTAAATTCTAATATCTGCTCAACCACACTGAGGCTAGGACTTCCACTGACCAATATATCTGAGCAGGCCTATGGCATTCACTTCATATGTGCACCTTGTGTAATCTTATTTCCTCATTCCACAGAAAAGTATAAGTACTTACACCTTAATATTAGATAACAGCCGAAGTCACCAGCCAACTGCTGATTTATTCTGGTCCAGGCAGAACACATAGCAGGTTTAGCACTGCAACATTTCCATCTTTCTCTGATGCAATGGTGCAAACACTCCTGCTAAGCAGGTGACGATGAGCCACATTGAGCTGAGCTAACAATCTGCTTATCAGCAGTCACAGAGGGGAAATGTCCATAAGCAGATCTGCAGGCCGTAGTTCCACTGGTTTCACCAAAATGATTTCACAGCTGATAAATCTCTAGGAAGAGTATCTGGGTTTACACAAAGTTTCTTTCACCTGAATTCAGCCTTTCTTGTTTAATTCTGGGTAAGGGCACCCCAGTTAGTAAATGGAGCATGCAATCATTTAATATTGTTCCAGGACACAATTTTACGTTCAAGAGTGGCAAGGCTTTAATTTACTCACTGACATGGAAGTTACATAGTGAATCTGGAAAGTGCTAGTAGAGAGTGGATAATTTTGCAGAACTGCTTTTAATTGTCCTGTTTTCTC
>QWTY01002425.1:0-25366 GCA_008033365.1 Pseudorectes ferrugineus
ACCAGACACACCAGCTTTGAAAATCTAGAATATGGAGAAAGTGGGAACTAGGACTTAATTTCCTAGCACATGATAAACCCTCCCTTGGGAAGCCAGAAGCAATCTAAGTTTCTATCTCCTGTTGCAGTTCAATAAATTGCCTGAGTGATACTGTGATTCAAGAAACAACCACCATAATTTTCACACCAAGGCCTGTCAGAAGTTAATTAAGTGGGATTAATTGCAGTGTGAGAATATCAGTGAGGCTGGAGCTGTTATATCTTTCAGGACAACTGGTGTTGTATGATTAGGATCTTGATTTTAGCAGGCTGTTTCCCAAAATGCTCTGGGTGCTCTCAGAACTAGTCCTGGGATGAGCTACGTGAGCCAGTCACAGCTCACGAGATGGCAAGGAGCTTGTGGGGAAATGTGGGGCTGAATGTTACTGATCCATGGACTGGGCAGAGAAACATCCTGAGAGGTACAAAGCTCTATGGAGAACATGTAGGGGGCAAGCAGTGCCTGAACAGTTGCTGCAAGAGGGTTGTAGCAAGACCCAAGGGCACATGAGGGCAAAGCTTTGTCAAGAAGACTGCTGGTGAGAGACCAGCTCATCATTTCTGTGACCATTCTGGCCTTTCTTAGCAGAGCTGTCCACCTAATAACTCACCACATACAGCTCATCAAGTGGCTGCCAGGCTGCACACAGACAGAGGAGGAACATTTGCCATGAGCAAAGGTTTTAAACACAGCTTAGTTTAGAAAAAATACTTGCAGCCTACCTTTCAGATGGAAGGAAGTCCTGTTTTTGTTCACTGACTAGTTGCAGTGTGCAGAAGAAGAGGGGAGTCCCTTCAGTTCGTGAGACTTCTGCCCCTTGAGAGGCCCGCATAGCAATGTGCATTTATCACATGTACCCTTTGTGCAGCTTTTTTCCAGCAATCTTTCTTGGAGTCTTCAGGAGGAGACCATGGGCTGTCAGGAATATGCATGCCACAGACTGAGGACTCCTGTTACAGAAGAGTCCAGAGCTCAGAGGACTAGACAATGTGCTTGCACTGTTAGCCTGTGCAAGGCTCATCCGTTCAGCTTTCCAGCTTGATTTTCTTGCAGGGGGTCTTTCAGCTGGGTTTATGCAGTTCCTTTACCTTTTATATACTATATTAACAGCAAAATCCGCAACAATACAAACCTCTTTTTAAAATGACATCTTCCCAGTGTGCAGCATTACACCTCTGGGGCTGCAGTAACAGTCAGCAGTGGCCAAAAAATCGAAGGTTAGAAGGAGAAATCCAGCATCTCCCTCCCGTTGACCTTGAGTGTACCACCTCTTCTCTTTCCCTGCCACACTGAGATAGTCACTGTGGGGATTGCAGAGCATGAATGTTCAGGGCAACCTCTCACTGCTAAATTCATTGGGCTGCAAAATCCCATTAGTTTCAGCTCTATAAAAAGTAGACAAAGTATAGTAGATATAATAAAATTATAGTGGTATCGTAAAAATGCATTACTCTTTCATAAAGGATATTAAGTGTCTGAACATCTATAAAAAAGTTCTCCATCAATCCTCTGCTTTTAGTTGCTGCCTGTAGGGCTGAAGCTCTCCATTTATGAAATGCACACTGCCTGTCTTCATTTAACTCACGGTATTCATCACGATGCACCTGCCTTTGGTCCACTGAAGCAACAGGGTCTTGTTTTGTTGTGCCTAGTAGGGAGAAGAAAGCGTGTATGGGTGGAAAATCCTAGCATTGACTAGTATTGCCTGTGCAGCTTGCACAGACACTTGTGGTGGAGAGATGCACTGGCAGCAGTGTCAGCCAGTATAGGAATTGAGAGAGTTTTTCCCTGGTGCCCGGGTCAATTGAAAAAGGACAAACCTTTGCCTTTGCCATCCTCCCACGGTTTCTACAGCAAGGCAAAAGACACTGTGTTATTCCCTATTACTGGCTCTGTGTGACAATACATTTTTAGCTTTGCAGCAACACTAGTGTAACTTCATGTTGGTGCCTCTGCGTTTTCAGCACATAAACTCATGAGAAATCATCAGGGAAGATCATCTTTCTTAAATTCTGCACATTTTGTGAAAAACGCATAAGTTGCTACTAGTCAGCAATGGTGGCAGCATGCCACTAGGACAAGCCATTTTTATCCCCTTTCTTTATTTGTTTTCTAGTATATTCAACTAAGCGCAACAATTTAATTTTGATGATGACTTCAAGTACTTGTGTATCAGTGCTGTGAGCCCCAACACCACCAAGGCTACCTCTGTGCTCTCCGTGTGTGGAGATACTGGTGCATGACCAAAGGACTCAGAGATTACATGGACATCACTAAGGTCAGAAAACTTAGAAAAATACTAGTTTTTTTCAGTGCTGGGAGCCAGCCCCTCTGGTGAAATGAAGTTATCATAAAGTTTAAAAGAGACGGATTTTCAGCCTTCTTTATGTCCTTGGGGATTTTCCAAGTTTCTCTCAATAAAACTGTAAACTTTTCTAATTCACACCCTGTTTCCTTCGTGGTTGAGCCAGTAGCTTTGAAACCCAGGGTGATGCTAAAGATTTCTTTGTACATAACGCTTGTGCACAGCCTTAGTCTCATGCTCTATGTGACAAAATTTCCTGCTGTTACCCTAAGGTATGGTTTCTGCTTCTAGAGCTAGCCAGTGTACTCTTGAGCATTTGAGAACTTTTCTCCAAAAATGAACTCCCAGAAACATCAGTGTTCACCTCACCCCAAAAATAAGGACTTTGGCTAAGGTCCAAAGTATAAAAACCCTACTCACGTTTTTGTAACTAAATTTCTCTGTTAGGTTGATCTAAGGCACTGGCAGGCAAGAGCAGCTAGACTGGCAGTCTGATTGCAATACTGACATCTCATGGCTAAAAGAAGAATTTGCTACTGCTTCTCCTTTTTCTCTTCTTATTCCTCCTTCACCTACTTCTCCTCCTTCTTTACCTGAAAAGTATCCATTTCCATATGTACCACGGTGCTGTGAAAGTATAGAGTATTACACCCAAGTGGTAGGTCACACACATTTGCACACAGTCACACATCAGTGCGACTGGGACCTTCACTCACTTCAAAAAAAGCCAGGAATTTGGCTCCTTTCTTCTGAATCTGGACTTCTACAGCTGGTGTGAAAGTGGCACCAGCAAGTGAAATGCATCTGATTTGTTTGAACACCCCTTACAACACAGAGTTTCATTTCAGCCTCTTCCCAAAACTCTAAGGCTGCCAAGAAACAAATTTCTGGGGAAGCATGGAAGCTGTTGCAGGGTTCTTCAGAGAGCACAGAGATGCCCTAAATGTGTTTTCCCACCTGTGATGCATTTCCTTTCTGAAAATAGCTTGACACATCTTTCTCCTTCCTCTTGTTCCAGATCCCAGCAGTGAAGCTGATTGAACTCCTGGAGGATTTCTACATCACCATGAAGAAAACAGATGGATCTGACTTTGTAGCCACATCCTTCTGCACTATCCAACAAGGCTTGGACCAGATCCTTAAGAATGCTGGTGGCTGCTTTCTCCACCACCAGCAGCACCTTCAGCTCCTCCACCAGGAAGATGAACGATAAGCCTAAGGTCCTGAGGAAGGCTGGCATGTCTGGTGACTGCTCCCGCAACAATGTCTACTTCTTCCTTGTTGACAAGGAAGAGGTGTGGAGGACAGGATGCCTGAGGTGACAGCCCCACAGCCCTGCTCTCCACGGAGGTGAAATACAGCAGCCAGTACCTGACCACGCAAACCTTGCAGGAGCAGGCAGGCATAGCATTTGATGACATTGAATTGCTCAGAGACTCCCAGAACAGGTCATTTTTTGCCAGAATGGGTAGCAGGAAGCAAGAAGATGGGCAGAACACAAGACTGTGTTATGGCCAGGCCTCCCATGAGCACAAGCCTTCTCTAAAAGTACCTGTGCATGCAGGGGCCCTGACACAAAGGGAGGCCAAGTCACCCCTCTGCCTGGTGGCTTGGGACCAGCTCAGTAGCATGGGGAATGAGGAGGCAAGGGTGGGGATCTGCTCCCTCAGAGCTGTCATCCCCAAGCTGGTGAAGAAAGCTGGAGCACTGTGAAAATTTACTTTTGTCTCCTTCACTAAGGCTTCCAGGAAGTTTTTCCATCCTAGCATCTAAGACAGAGCAACTCTGCCCTCTGTCTGCTCTCAGCATCCAGCATCCCAAGAAGTCACTTTATGATGATGTGAACAAGCTGAGCTGCTTTCAAACAAGAGAAAAAAGGGGAATGACAGAACAGGGCAGAGGAAGGTGGAATATGGTGTGGTCCCATTTTGGAGATGAATACTGCTTTCTTCTGGAGAGCTGGGAAGCAGTGGTCTCCTTCATCACTACCGGATCTTCCAAGGAAAGAGCTGGTGGAGAGCTTTTTCCTCATTGGAGGCACTAACATGTATATGATGGATTTTCCTCCCTAGTAAGAATAGCTAGGAGAAAGGAGACTGAGTTTTGGGGACCAAGAGCTCCTGAAGCTTAAGTGCCTGTGCTTTCAGAGCCACTGTACAAAAATTACTTTTGTGTGAATCATATTTTTTAATGGTTCACAGCTTTGAATACTTGTTCAGTGTATTGTAAGTACAGTTATTTATCATCACCTGATTATTTACACTAGATCTGTAGGCACTGCTATAAACTACTATTGGCTTTACCAAATAATAAACAAACAGACGAAATTAATTAACAAATTAATAGCAGACAAAAAATAGCATCCCCAAAGGACAGCATTTTCAGTCAGTCACGTATAAATGGTGAGCACTTAAATCAAAAACCAGCAGTTTGGGGCTGACCAGGTTTTGCGACATATTAAAAGGGGCTTCTATCAGAAGTCAAATGCTCAGTCTGGCACCTAAATGATGTAATTTTCAAAAATCGGTGATCAGGTGTAAAAATAATTGCCCTAAACTCCTACAGCTATGGTTTGGTCCACTATCTATTGAGATGAAAAGTTCATTTCAGCTGGAGCTGTGATGAGCCTTTAAGTCACAAACAAAGATAACCTGGAAGACTTAACACAGAGCTGGGGAGCAATATTTGATGATGTGCAATCAGCTTCTATTCTAATGCAAAGATATGGCTGGGTTTTTATGTACCATGTTGCAGCACTGTGAGAGGATTGGTGAGGTTTACCATGCCCACTATACAGACACTGATTTTTCTAGTTCTCTATAACACCTCTCCCCTGCCATGTCAGAATAAAGCAGAACACTATGGTATAATCGTTGATCATTGTCTGACTACTAATGAGATGAAAATATTTCAACAGATATACTTGAAGCTGGAATCTGTAAGTCACCAAAAGATCATTGCTCCTTCACCTGAGTTTTGAATTCTTTTCAATCCTAAATCCAATCCCTAAATGCAAAAGAATGAAAAACACAATTCCCACCCATTATGTGAATTATCAACATTATGAGATGCAGGAAAGCTAACACTTGCTGGTAAATAATGCATTATATGTCAGACCAGTAAGAACCCTAGCTGTGATTCAGTGTTTTGCTTTGTTCTTCATGAAAATGGTCTTGGTTTTGAAAAGCTGTCATATTTATAGAGGACTGCAAGGTGTATTTTGTTACTCACTGTAAATATTACTTATGGGGATATTTCTGAAATCAATTTGACTGTCAGATAGAAGCCTGTAATTTTCACTATACTGTATGCATTAGGAAATCCCACAGGTAGATTTCCTGCCACTTGAAACCAATATTGTAGGAAATAGCTGACAGAAAAGAAAAACATAGAGTCGGGGAGGGGGAAGGAGATCCAGCACTGGCTTTCATTGCTGTATCAAAAGCAAGCAAGAAATCCACAGTGACATATCTACATGAATCTATAATGGCACATTTATGGGGAGTGCACAACTGAACACACATTGCAGAACTAGGAGGCAGTGAATTGCTGTCTGATGGAGATTTACATCCTCTGAGTGAGGGAAAAGTCCTGTATAAATTCTATTTGGGTGTGAACTACCGAGAGGAGATGAAGCCTCCTCCAGTTTGGCATTACGCTTGTCCTGACCATGCATAAAAATACTCACTAGCACACAAGAGGCATTTTCCTGACACACCTTTCTCAACCTCCCTCTTTGGAACTGATCCTCTTTAGATAGACACTGGCTTGGACAAACCCAGCCTTACTACCTCGAGGGTCAGGCTCTCATCTGGCCTGTGTGAAACCGTGGGTCAGCTTGGGTTCCAATTATTTTTTCACCATTTATCCCAAGGGAAGGAGCTCCAGTCGGATTGAGAGCACTGCCTTTGCAAGCATGAATCCAGGCATTTTCCTGTGCTATGGAGGTCAGGTTCATATTCCACACCTGGACAGAGCAGCGCACAGACTGCTCCTGTGTGGTAAACTCTTACCTCTGGGGTTTCTGGTTGCCTTCTCAGATGGTCTGAGAAGCACCAGCACAGAGTAAGATTATTCTGAAGTCCCAAGACCTCCCTTGGAAAGCAAGGACTAGAGCCTCACTCGGCTCTAAATATCATTTTGTATTTAAGGTGACGTTTGCACTTCCCAGCATAGAGCTGGAGTGTGAGGCTGTCTCAGAGGAGCAGAGACTAAGATCTCTCCAGAGCTAAAAGGATGGAGGTGCTCCAACACACAGCACAAACCTGTGTTCCAAGACAGCACTGGCATCTCATCTTCCAGCCCCATGGCCCACAAAAGAAACCTTCATCCAGTCACCACTCACCTGCTTTACCCTCTTTTTCTGACCCTTACAATCCAGTGGCAAAGATAAGTTTCTGGGAGGACTGTGCCAGTTGCCTTCCACTGGGTCAGAGCCTGAGGGTGTGGCAAACTGACCACATGTGGGGTGCACGTGGTCTCTGTGGGTTAGAGCAGGGGAGCCTCACATCCCCTTGCCTTAACCTGTCCCCTTAGAGAGCTCTGGGCTGAGGTGGCTTGATGTGTGCTTTATCAGGTGCTGTTGTTGTTTACCTAATCTTCACCAAAGTCAGGTAGCATCCCTCACTCATGTCATCAGGCTTGCGCTCAAGCTGGAATCAGCCAGCATTTTGTTTGACTCGGCTTGCTAAACTCTTCACAATCTATGTCACTCTTCAATAATAATAGAACTGTTTAAGTGCTGCAAAAAACCCCCAACTTCCTCGTCAATGAATATGAGTACTTTAGGGTGATGCTGAGCTATCCAGTAGTCATGGCCTTTCTCAGCTGAACATACTCTGAGGGTTCCCAAAAGTAACCTTCTGATCCTAGTCTTGCTTCCATGTGTCAAAAACTATAATTACATCTTGTTTAGTACTGAAATAGAGCTTCATTAAAGCACACTTGCTGTGGCATAACCAAGTAGCGCAGGTAAGGGATATTGCAAGGAAGGAATGCTGATGGGAGGGAAGGAAGAAGTGGAGCTGGAGAAGCAACAGTGTAGCTGCGAGACAGGACTGTGTTTAGCGGAGGAAAAAATGGCAACTCTGACAGGGGTAGCCGTAGAAAGTCTTAAGAAAATGCTGACAAGACTTACAAAGGACCAAAAGGGTATAATAAACAGGCCAGCTAGAATCACAGGCCACATTAGTGTGGAAAGACTAAAAGGTAATAATCACAAAAACAAGAATCACCATGTTTCCTGCTTTAGGGCTCTGCTGCTGTACTGAGTTGTCTTCAGCCATGCTGGGGGAAGCAATTTGCTGACTTAAGACATGGAGGATATCACTAAGGTGGGATTTTGGATAAGCAATAATTTATTAAGCTTGAGACTATCCACTCTTGGTTGAACATCACCAGCTATCCTCAACATATGTCTGCATCACCAGAAAGCTGTGCTGAGTGCTGCTGGCCTCACGCTTTCTTCTTACGTACTGCAGGGATCAGGACACCATACTGACGTCTCTGAAGCCCTGCCTCTGAGTTTATCACTGGAATAAGTGATAAGGTACAAAGTAGCACAGGGGCTATTACTATAAATGGGAATAATTTTTTTGTGATTGCTCTGGCAATGCTTAGCTGAAAGGAAGATCAGTAACAGAGACTGGACTAGCAGCTATTTGTGCCTATTAATGACTTCCTGTGCTTAGGAACCTGTCTTATGTCAGGAAGCTGCTGTGCCAGTCGATGAGCAAACCTATCAACAAAAGATGGTCTATCCAGACCAACAGGATAAGCAGGCTTGTTTGCTGACTGAGCAAACTGACCAGTTCAAGGTATTAAATTGAAAGTGATTAGGCTTGAATCTGACAAAACTGATCTCTGTGTGTGTAAGAGACTGGGACATATAGCCAGGCCCAGCTCAGAGGGAAAAGCTAGCCTTTGCAAACCTCAAAGTCCAGGGAAGCAGGCTGTGCTTAGAATGGAGTAGCTTCAAGCCAACCCTTCATTTGGATGGGACATAAACCACCTGGTCCTTACAGGTGCTGCCAGGGGTGCTGGCACTGCAGCCAGTCCTACACAGGCCAACGCACAGCGTTTTGCTTTCTCTGGATGAACAAGCCCGCTGCTGGGCAGAGTTTGAGAACATATGACTCTTGGTGTGTCTCTTCCTGACAGGCTGTAAACACCCAGTCCTTCTGACCCATCCCAGTTGTCAGCCAGCTGTGCACAGCTCTTGCTGGCAGGAAATATGGAGACAGCTGCTTTGGCTTGGGCCCACATCTGGCCATTCCCACTTCCACAAGTGGCCACTGACTGCCAGATGGAGAAGGTCTAGAGTCACCCAGGGAGACATATGCTCTAACGTACCTCTACTTAGGGCATGCAGTGATGGCTAAACACCAGCATAATGGGCAACACTATCTGGTCACTGTTGCAAAGAACAAAGCACAAGAAAGAAAGCAAGCCCTTTCCAAACAACAAGTATAATGTTGCTCTCTTTTGGTTTCCATCTCTCCTACCCAAAATTTTAAACATAAAAGGCCCAAACTCTGACTCACCTTGTTGTCTTCACCATCTGAAAAAAACCCCAAACCAAATCTAAAGCACTAGTTATCAATGAAAGCAAAGACAAACCAGAAACTGAAGAGCTCTGCGCCTTCTAGTAGGGGGTGATGAGCCAGCTGCTGGTGTGAGATGCAGAGCAATAGTCTCCAGATAATGCCTCACACCAGCTGACTAACCAGGAGCTAATCCTGACAATTCCACTGGCTTTCTGTGTACCTGTAGGCACTGGAACCCCTTGGCATTTTTCTCCCTCTGCAAAAATGAAGGTAACAGTAACTTAGTTTCCATCATGTGAGGACTCAAGTAACACACTGGAAAAGCCTGTGAAGATGTGAAGATGTCTGTACATCTGTGTATATTTTTTATGATGAGACACCTTTCCCTACTGAAATTTATGCACTACCAACCAGTCATACACATATGCTAATGTACAATGCAATGTATGTGCATAGTGAAAGTGGCATGTAAGCTTGTGATTTGCACATTCCAGGTAGATTTTGAACAACTTTCAGACCCTAATTACAAAATCTTCATGCAAAAAGAAGCATCCACTGACACCAAAGTATCCAGATTAGAGGCCTTAATGAGAACAGATTGAGAACTATGTCACCACCTTTCATAATTAAATGCCTGAATGAACCTGGCAGAGTGGAATAGCTGAGGAAAGTAATTTCCTCACCAGTAGTTTAATGTAATTTTTCATAATGTCTCACTGAAGTAATCAAGCTTTCTCTATTTAGTACATTTAACTTCCTCTCTAAAAAACCTGGATTCATGGAAGGAATGTAAAGATCACTTCCCCAGAAACATATGTCATTTGGTTCCTTCTATGAAGAGCAAGAACTAGGAAACAGGACGGTGTTGTCCTTGCTGTAAAATGCCTGAGGCAAGCTCTGTGCCTCCAACACATGCAGAAACTCACTGAGCAAGCTATTAACCTAACAGCATATGAAAACTACTTCACTGACTAGTCATCAAAGTTACCATTCACTCCAGAGAGCTCCGTATTTTAGCCCAAGAATTCCCTACGGCCTCCACAAGTGTTTCAGAACACACTGATTACCAGGCTTTCCAGACACAAAGGTATTACTAGCAGGTGCTATAGAATTTTCCCTGTGTGTTAGCAAAACATAAATCAGGCACACAGAGCTCTGCACGGGTAGACTTTTCCAGCTGGTGTCAGACAATCCTTCCCTCTTTCTCCACCTCCTCCTTCAGAGGTGTCTGTGAACACAGACCACTCAGCAGACCAGCTGACTTCTATTAACTCTTCCCTTAGGATTCATTTGTCTTTTTGGTTACCGTATGTTCCCCAAAACATGGGAATCAGCTTCAGTTTCAGCAGAAGGACTGACTGACCGTCCTTCAAGAAAACTTGCTATTTGAGCTGATTTGTCAGGAGGAATCATCACTGCTATAAATTTAACCAACAGGAATCACCCCATTGCTTTCTCAGCCATTCTCCTGATTTTGAATGGATACCATAATGCTTAAGAGGATGCACTGAGATAGTCACTGCCTCCTCTTGTCTGTGACTGCATACCACACTGTTTTAGGCTCATTTCCTCCTTCAGCCCTTGTGCTCTACCGCTGCAACACTGCAGATTCTAAGAGAACCCATAAAAAGCTGTGCACTCTTAAGACGTCGTCGTCTGCATTTCCTTCCATCAGTTCAAGCTCATGTTCCCTGTAAACTGGTTGATAATCGGTATTTTCCTCTTCTCTAAAGAGGCTGGGAAAAGCCTGGCCTCCTCATGCATTTCTACAAGGCTTGGGTTGGAGCACTAACTTCTCTGCTACGCAGCAAGATGGTAAGTGACCTCTAGCCTTTAAGTTACAATGATTTAATAAAAGACTAGAGCCATCCAAAGGGTGTACCTCAGACTGGACTCTTTGTCATGAACAGTGCTACCCAGCTGTGTCCACAGTACTGGAAAATTACACCTGGCTCGTCCAGTGCTGAAAGCACATGAAGGCAAAAGCAGCATTTATCAATTTTAACTGATTGAGCATATCGAAGCAATTAGGAAGATCTAGGCAGGCAACATTAGGGGGTGTAATTTCTTTCCAATACTGAGTTTCATGGAGTATTTTGTATTCTGGTATAAAGTCCAGTACAACATCAGGTACTATTGATCAGATTCATACCAGTGCTTCTAGGAGCTCAGTAGAATGAAAATACTATGGAAAAACGGAGACTAAAAGCACGTATGGTAGGAAACCACACATGGTTTTACAGGCCAAGCTTCTTGGGTTAAACCAGAGCCTTTTCCAGAGCCTATAGTGGTGGGGAAATGGTGGGTGACTTTGGAAAACAAAGATGGGAAGAGAAAACTTGTCTAGTGGAAGAAAAAGAAGACAGAGCTAAGAAAGAAGCTGTGGTTCAGTTCTTTTAGTGCTTCAGTACATCTTTGACCCCTTTACCTCATCTGTTCTTGAGAGATTACAACTCTGCCATCACTTAGAAAATCTGACCTCACTGTGTGTTAGCCCAGGCTGTGAGCTGCCTTCACCCCACCATTCAGCTCTGACACAGACTCTACACCAACCTGTGGTGAGTGGGAAGGCTAATTACTACTGTAGCAAATGAAGTAAAATGACTTGAGTCATGTGTGTTGAGGTACACAGGTCAGCACTGTATTACAAGCCTTCAGTTTTCATGTGATCAACTTAGTGGTTACTGCCAGAAGCAAGACCCCAGACCCTTCCTGGTTCACAGGTATTCTAACTTGTAATGATTTGAATTTGAACATGTGACTCCACGAGGAGAAAGGGTTTTGCTGAAATTACTCTATAGGGATAGATTAATGTGTTCAATACTGATTAATAGTAGGAAAGAAAGAGCGGCAAGACAAACTGATGCATCTGACAGTAACTGCTCGAGTCTGTCATTTCTAAGATAGCTGCTTCCATATACGTAATTTGTATATTTGACTGTTAATTCTATCTACATAGATCACCAAGACCCTCACAATTGCAAGGAATAATTTGAGACATTATAACTTAAAAATATCACAACAGCTGTGTTCATTTCCTCCCCCTCTTTCGAATACCTTCATTCTTGAGCCCAGACCCTGAATTTCCAAAACCAGATGTTTCAATACCCAAGGTGAAAACAACACAGCCAACAACTGTTAACTCTTTCAGTGGAGCAACAGTAACTTTCCACGTGAGAAGGATGATTACTGTTTCATTGCCTGGATCGTTTGCAGTCCGTACAGCAACACTGACAGATTCTATAGTTCAAATTTTTAGCACAGAGCTCCTTTAATGTTACATTCAACTCAAATATAAAATCCACACTTTCTGCTGCATCTGCTTTAACTTCTTTGCCTGTGTATGTTTCCTGGTTGGACAGATTCATAGCTGCCTCTTCTACACTGAGATTTGCAGATCTTTTTCTTCAAAGCATCTAAGACACGCAGCTCACACTGCAGAATAATGAATAGTCAGGACAATTTCATATGGTAATTTCATATTCACTCTTGGTAATTAAAAAGAGAAAGCTACGCAGAGCCAACCACTGAAAACAGAAGTGACTTCTTTCCTTCTTTCTCCACTGCCCACAAAAACCATCATCATTCCCATGACTCATCACATCAGAACCCCAAAAAAAAAAAAAAAGAGCATACAGTATAAACAGTTCTTGTTAAAACTGCCCATCTTTAAGCTCTATCAGGCTGGCTCCAGGAGATTCTCCTTCCTGAAAATGTTTCAGTATGCTCCGGTTTTTGCAAAGGTCTATACTCAGCTGAGGTATATGAAAGCAGTGGCATTTTCCTCATACCTGCACCCATCTATTGGTACTTGTTCTGTATTCACGATTAATGCAAATATTAACAGTGAAATATGAACAGATAGTTCAGTAGCGCTTACTGGGTTCAGGTGATCCCCTGCATATGGAAACAGGATACCCTAGATGTCCCTAAGGAAATGACAACTACAACCCTGGAAACTTCATGGGACAGTTAAGTTTCTGCAAAGGACAGAGCTGCTTCAAATGGGCACCAGTTTAACAGAGGCTTTCTGATTTATGGTTCTCACGTAAGTTTTCCTGTTCTTTTCTGTTTTCTAAAACTTGCCTCCATAGGCAAAGCAATCAATATAGTAGCATAATTGTATAAGCAAAGCTGTGGAGATATAAGAATGTCTATGTAAGGACTATTTTTCACTCTAAGTTACTTTATCCTGGTAGCACAACCACAGTTCCGAAATGATTTACCTTAAGATCAACAGATTTTATTTCAGCAGGAAGCTGGAATTGTTTATCACAGATAAAAACACCAAGGAAAAAAGTGAACAAAAATAAAACCCACTGAGTCTTGAAAAAGGCATGACTAGAAAAATTTGACCTTTTAAATGGAATTGTTTTTGCAGACAACACTTTCCATCCGAAATGTGAACATATGACTTTTTATTTTGTCTGTAAAAAGACCGTTTGAAACGTTTGCTTTTTTCCCACTTTAATTCATTTTCATATTTCACAAAACAAGGTAAGAGGCAGGCACACTATAACTAAGGACTTGAGACCAGATGATGCTACAATGGCAAACAGTACACTAGAAATGTTCCTGCATAGGAAGGGGTGGGGGAGGAAGACTGGCTGATGCATTTGATAAATTCGTGTCTGTTTTGATGGACAGAAGTAATTTTTGTTATTCATTACAAAAATCATACCTGTACATAATAAAAAGAAACACAAATGCTGACAGATTGTGCATCTCTTGCTGACTCTGGTTTGGACATTTATTTAAAGGAAGCACTGAAACAGGGAAGAGCAAACCCTGTGCACTTCAACCTCCAAGAAAAGTCTTGCATTTGACTTTGACCTGACAGAGGAACAGAAATACAGGATAAAAATTTTTCAACAACACTACTTCCTCATCACTAGAGCTCACACTCCTGAATGGCATTCGCAAAAACCCAGAAAAAAGTAGGTTTTAAGATACATAAAGAAATTAAAAGGTCAGACAGCTCCTGCTATGGACAAAAATCACATCTTCAAGTTCTGAGACAAACAACACTCCTCATTCTGCCTCAAGTCGAGGTAAGACAGGAAGAATAAGATTTCCAAATGCAGAGTCTTGAGTTATGAAGTATCCTGAGGAATGTGCATGTGCGTGCTGGAAAGAGAAAAGCATTTGTTAAAGCATGATTCCCTGCAGCACTGACATGATTTAAGACTTCATGGCTTCTGCAGCATTAATTATTTATTTCTCCCAGTCTGCTCCTTAATCCTGATAGTCAAATTCAAACCCAGCATTTTAGATCAGCCACATCAGAATAGGGCCCATCAACACAATTAACTTGGACATTCTCTGATGATCTTTCCAGCCAACACCATGGAGGTGGGGCAAATCAACTCCTGATTGCTCTTCTTTGCCTAGACCCCATGTTTCCACTCCCTTCCGTAACCAGCTTACAAGTCTTGGTTTATGACCGCTGCTACATGGAGTGCCACCAGACACACTCCTGAACATGGGGCAGCAGGATTCTGCTCATGTGATGTAGATATGCTTGTTCACCTGAGGGAGGCAGCTGCTGTATGGCTCTGTAACACCTTTGTGAAATCCTACATACCCTTTTCTCAGTTCAAAGGCTGGACTCCAGCAAGTTAGATGTTCTGCACGTTCCCTCCCTCCACCACTGGGGAAAAACCCTGCTGGATCCCAAATTTAGCCTGAGCCTGCAGTGTGCCCTTGGCATGATCAAGGCTAACTGGCAGAGTGGGCTGCACCAGCAAGGCCAGCAGGCCAAGGGGAGATCTCTGAATTCAGTTTGAGATACAAACTGGAGGGAGTTCAACAGAGACACAAAGAGATGGCTGTGGGGCTGGGTGGAGCTCTCCATACCCAAGGACATGTTTCATCATAACGAAAGAGACTTCCCTTATGACAAATACAGAAATGCGAGACACCTCATCTCTGAAAGGGGCTTTTCAATATGTCTAGGAGCAGGGCTGCTCTCGGAAGGGATGCACATCTGAAACAGAGCAAAGCTAAACTCTGACTGTATCAGCTCACCTGCAGTGCAGCCTTCTGCTGTGCTGCAATGTGCTGTTGCTCAGCATGATCACGGAAATCCTTATTCAGAGGTGATCGTGCAAGTGCAATGCTGCAAGAAAGAAGAAGATGGTATGACACAGACCACAGACAAAACACGTGTCCTTGCAATTCTAGCCATGGATACCATGACTTCCTCAGCTCTCCATTTATTTCACTCATGGCTTGACAATTGTCAGTTACTGTTTGGAATTACTATTTGTTAATACAAGAGAAAAAAGAGTAGATAGAGTGACCACAGCTGTACCATTGGAGCCACCATACACAACTCCTGCCAAACTAAACCTGAAGCCTGTTGTGGATTTTGCTCATGGGTTGAGTCCCACTGAAGTCAGTGAAACCACTGGGGTGCAGTGTTACACAATGCAAGGAATTTCTAAAGCAGCTTTGTGCTTTCACCACTACTCAGTCACTGAGTGACTGTTCTAAACAACTGTGATAAACAGAAGCACTAACAAGAGCTCTGCAGACTTCAGTATAAGAGTAGTTCTTTGGTGGGGGGACAGCAGTTCATTACTTATGATAAAGGAACTTCCTAGTGATGTTAACTGAAAAATAAGATCCCTTGATAATAGATTGGAGTACCTAAAACTGATTTAGCTTATCTATCTCAGTGCAGCATAAGGTTTCAAATTAAAATTTAGTAATGTTTTTTCTTGTCTTTCATATCTTAAGACTTGTCTGCCTTCCTAACCCAAAAACAAGACATAAAAGGCATCCCCAACTCTATATAAGTAACATGGAAATCAGGTGAGGGTTGCCATCAGAATTGTATTGCAAGACAATTCACAACTACCTCTGAAATTGTCACTGGAGACTGCTACTGAAAACCCTGCTCTTACCAATCACAGAGACAAAAGCACAAATGATGAGGATTCCAAGCAAACTCATCAACTGAATTTTACCAGCAGCTTCAATGTCAATAGCTGATTTAGTAAATCAGTTTTTGAGAAGCAGCCATGCTCATGAAAAGATCTTCAGCCAAATCTATGCCTAAATGCATAAAAAAACCAAAATGATTCAGAAAAATTTTTGCTTATGGCAAGTATTAAGATAAGCTTCACTTCTGGAGAAGAGTACTGCTCAGTTTATTTAAAACACAATATTTTCAGTTATTTTGAAGGTATTTGATTTTCATTTAATATGTACCCTCTAACTTTCCAATATGATTTCTGTAGATAAGCTTAAGGCTTCACCATAAGCTGACATTTTTCAAAAGAGGTCTTCTGTTCTTGGATACAGGATTTTCACATGCCAAGGCCAGAACTCAATCAACTCATTCACTCTTACACTATCCATGCCACTGTTGTGCTTCAGGTACATCAAGCTCTTTTGGTCAAGTTTGCACAATTTTTATTGTCTCAATTCTGACAACTCTGTGGTCCAAGACCTTTGGCACAACATCAAAAAACTGTCAGCTTCTCAAAAATCACACATCAGTCCACCATGCCAAAGCAGAGAGTTTGACTGCTGCTTTGTAGGTTCCACCCATGCCTACCTTCAAAATTAGTAAATTCTAATTCTGCTCACTAGAATACAGTGTTATATTTCCTTAAAGAAAGAAGAGAGTAAACAAGCACTCCCTGAAACTTTGTCAGACTTAAAATGAAGTACGGAAACACTGCTGCCAGGAGTTGCACATAACAGTATGATATTCTGATTTTCTTTCCAACAATTTTTCTGAAATAATAACCACATACAGTTATTATTAGTAACTTCTTATCTCACTCAGAGGTCAACATCAGGCAATTTCAAGTATTCTGCATGTTTTCTGACATTATGAAGTAATTAAAAGTGCCATGGAATCGCTGAAAAAAAGACACAGGCAGCACTCAGACTGTAGTCAGAGTATTTGACTCTGGTACAGGTGTTGCAGGTTACACTGTGTCTAGAATATGGCACTGCACTCACTTCATACTAACCCCAAAGTTTAAGGAACTCAATTTCTCCACATAAATTATTGTATGATTTTCTATTTACTGATTTATGACAAAAATCTGATCTTTTTGTCTTGTATGGGAGAAACGCAAGTAACAGCCCTCCAACTCAGATTAGATTATTACACCTTATGGTGTAGAATCATCCTTACAACACAGCACCTTTTACAGGATTATCTGCTGTAACATAAACTGGCTTTGTCTTGCACATAGGGAGTTTCAAGAATAACTCACTCCTGCTGTAATTGTTCTTCTCTAAGCACACAGAATCCTGAACCTAATGGTCTGCTACTTCCACTCCCCAGAGCATTTCAGCTTAATAATTAAATGTTTTCTCAGTGTCTGCTTCCTGATTTTTCTTCGTGGTAGACTTTAATACACTTGAGTAAGCATATCTGCTTCTCTCATTCTCAAATGGAAATTATGTAAGCCAAAATTCATGCTATGTAAACAATTTTAAATACTACTATGTTCCTAAAGAGCAATGTCCCTCTGCCTTGTTATTAAGGATGGTCAGAAAACACTTCTGTTAAATATTTGTATAAGTTTACAGCTCACTAGCTGTTTGGTTTCTTCCCTTGATGTAATCAGTGATGTCCAAACAGGTCTAAGAACATAAAATACCTGGCTCCAGGGTGATTTGTGGAAGACTGGTTTTGCATAAGTAACTTTCTCTTCTCCTTGTCTAGTTCTGCCAGGATTGCAACCCTATTTTTATTCTGGAAACCTGGTGAGAATGACAGAAAAATATTAGAGATATTTATTTGACTTCTGTGGCCCAACTCTAACCCTGTGGAATTAGAAGTCCCTGTACAAAATTACTCTAAGATGAATATACTGATCTTCAAAGCTTTGTACTCATTCGAAAAAGCTATTAATAAATAGGCTTAATTTTTCCTTTTCTTATTTTACAGCATGCAATAGCTTCCATAAGCTATCATGCATATTAACACGTTTTAAAATAGAGGCTTTTAACTCAGCTTAGATCCTATCCCTTCCCAAGCCGGCTCTGGAGCTACAATCAAGGTACACTATCAAATAACTGCCTTCCAAAAAAAAAAAAGTAAACTTACCAGGTTCTAGATTTAAAATGTAGTCATTGAATGTTCAGCTCAACAATAACAATGGAGTAGTGTACTCATGGGGCCTAATTTCTCATGTCAGTGACCTCAA
Organism: Pseudorectes ferrugineus; assembly: GCA_008033365.1. Lineage (NCBI taxonomy): Eukaryota > Metazoa > Chordata > Aves > Passeriformes > Pseudorectes > Pseudorectes ferrugineus. The sequence continues at coordinate 18,066 of QWTY01002425.1, forward strand.
ACTATAACACAAGCATTATATCTGTAACAGGTAAGAGTGAGCTTATCACAAAGCTTGCACATGTGCTTATACAAACACCTCTCATTCAATCTGTGCAGAAAAGTTTAAATATACTGATGTCCTTACCTGTACACACTACCCTTACTCTATGATCAAATGCTGGAATAGAGAAGCAAAAGTAAACTATTAAGCTGTCTGTACACAATTTAAGACCGTGGCCTCCATGCACTTTCATCATTCTCCCAAAGAGACCTTGAATACTGGAGAAGGGGTCAGGAAGTAGGGTGACTTGAGAGAATTTTTAAAATGCCCAAAATAGCCGCCACCATAGTTGCCTTCTAAAAGCAAACACGGCAAAACTGCTGTACCTACACCGGACTCACATAATAAAGGATCTCACTGCAGCCATCAACAAACCAGATGCACAAGTCCCTGCTGTTGCCCAGTATGTGCAAACAGCACAGCTGAGGACAACAGCTCCAGACCTGACTCCTACACGCCTCTGTGCCACCAAGGACACTCCTCATGTCAGAAATACACACTTTTTTAATCTCTGATTTGCTGCTGTTCTATAAATAACAAGCTATGACACCATCATAAAAAAGAAGAGATGTAAAAGTCAAGTTCTCCTTTATTTTCTCCATACAAATAGTCAAAGATTCCCACTGGAAATTGCTGTGTGCTGTGCCCCTGCCCTGAGAACAGTCTTAGTGACAGCACTAAAACATGGTAGCCCACAAGCTGTTAGGAAGGCCAGAAACAGTAACTCTTAAGGAGAGTATTAGCATGTCAAGGTAAAATGATTTATTTTCAGTAGCTGCACTCAAAGTTCATCCTCTTTGACCTTGTGTTGATGCTCGATTACATAATCCAGTATTCCTTTCATCTGCGTGGCTCAATGAAGGAAACAATTACCAGGGAGAAACCTTCAACTCTAACAATTTGCATCTGTACTGCCTTGCTATCAAACCCTCACCTTTTCCTTCTACCATGCCTAACACACACACCCATAAACCTCAGTGTCTCAAGAGTTCTTGAAAGGAACAGAGTCTTTTGATTATATTGTACTGTGGTTTTATGTAAGATCACCCACAATAATTTTGACATTTGTTAATAAGATTTTCAATTACATTTAATTAACTGGTATTTTTCCGTCCACTAATCTTTCCTTCCCACGTGGCATTAGCTCCACTTAAACTCTGTTTTGTAAGAGTATTGATTCAGGTCTTTGATGTTTCTCTGCTCTTTGGGTATTGTACACTATGTCTTTTTCTGAAGACCTTGTGCTTGCAATGAATCTGAAACATTAAAACACAGCTGACATACAAAGGCTGACAAATCTTGCCAACAAGCTAGGATTTAACATTTCTGAGCTGCAGCTAGCCCAGACTTTACATTCTTGGAAATTCTGGAGACAATGTGTGAACAGGATGACAGAAGCACCTTTAAGAGGGTCTGATCTAAAACAACCATGTCTGTATGCTCATTCTACACAATTTTAATCCAAAAATCTTTATACTTGACATATTACTCAGCACCCTTCTGCTACTCTTGCTTATCCTGAACTGCATATATCTAAATGCATGCTTGGAATTCAGAAGATATGATGATTAAGAAAAGAAAAAGCAGACCACTTTTTAATATAAGTTGTTGTGATCTAAAAAAATAAAGATTAAATATGCTTAAATTTATCATGAAGCAGATGGTATGATTCAGTAAACTTGAGACATTTTAAATGCTGCTTTTAAACTGTGATCAGAAACTGTAGAAAATTCTGTCTTCTATTTTGAGTCTTGTTACAGTGTCTTATGGTAGAAACTCTAGAGGTATTCAGAAGAAACCCAAGTGTTTTTTCTTTTTTTATACCTCTACTAAGAGCTTTGTGGTGTGTTTTTTGTTTGATTTTTGGTTGTTTTTTAAAGTAGTATTTTGCACTAGAATTCAGACAGTGACCATCAGCAACCTGCTGTGCTGAAAAAGTCACTTGTTTAAGAAAATTTGTTAATGGTAAGGAGGAAAAAGCCTGTTTAAGAAGGTGGAGGAGCACATTCAACATGTACATGTTAGTACTCCTCAGCTGAGCAACGGGAAGTTCCTGCAGGTAAACTTCTTCAACATGCAAAGAAAAGCCTGTTCATTTAAAGGTTAACAATGGAGGGGGTGGAACATGAGAAAACCATTTCACAGAGAAATTCTGGCATCCTTAGAAAGTAATTAACCATATCTGGCAATACATAAGCAAGATTTTCATTTAGTTCTTCCCTATCCAGGAACCCAAAGCGCTTTTCCCACTTCAATTATAAATAAGAGTAATTTTTCATTTGTAGATTTGCCTGTTCTGCTTTCTAGTAGTAAAAATGTGGACATGCAAAAATCAAAAGCCATCCTTAGTACAGACCAGATTCTCATCTGTGAAACCAAGTGCAGATTTTCAAACACAGGAACTTCCTAATAAAGCTTTAAATTTAGACTTCCCTTGACTGGGCTGAGTTGCACTAATATTTTGAGTTCAAACTGTTTGAATATTGCAGTTTATTAATATTTTTCTCTGCTTTGCTGACATGAGTCCTGACACAAAATGACCTGTTCAAGGCAGCGAAATAGATTAATGGCAGTGTCAGATGTCAAACTGAGCACCTAGATCCTTAGATTACTCTCTAATGTAGCAGATTCAGGACATTTAAAATTTAAACCTTTCTGACACCTCCATTTCTGACATCAAGCATTGTATCTGTGCAGGACTGGAAAGATTACTTGCACCTATTTTCTGCACATGAAAGGCAGAAAGCCAAAGAAAGCTGAAGGCTTGCTGAGTGATACTGGCAGCTTTCAGAGCTCACAGCAAGCTTCTCTCTTTAATCTAATCTTAACACCTTATCTACCACCCTATCTCACCATTACCAATGTGAGTTAGTTCTTCTAACTAACTCTGCATGGCAAGAAACAGCATTACCTTTATATTAAGTTTTTGCTTTTCATTGATTATCTTTTCCTTGATCTGTTGGTTGCTTCAAATTCACAGCACATTTAAGTTTTTTCTAAGAAAAAACTATTTATCATTTGCACTATTTATCATTTGTCCACAGATGTGTAACAGCACAAAAGAGCCCTCCACCACTTTATGTTCAAGATGTACTTTTACTTGGAAAATATTTTCAAAGCTGTATGTCAGCTCTAAGCTCTGAACATTGAAAGGCTCTGCATATTGTCCTGCCTGCTCATTTCAGAAAGATTTGAAGCAATTTGTTTACTGAAGTGCATGTTGCTATAAATGGCAGCATTCATGAAGTGAGGCAGCACCCTCTCAAAAAGCAGAATCTAAAGACCTTATTAAACACGCACCACTTGCAAAAAAATGGAGTAATTCTATTTTGATGTCCTCTTCTGCTTATGATGACTGGCATCTCAAAACATCATCTAATAGTCTGCTGCAAAGCAATCCTCTCAGTAACAATTTATATCTGGATAGGCTTTCATATACTTTGTGTGGCAATGAAACAAAAGGCATACTGATTATTCAGTAAATTAAGTTGAATTACTGAAAAATACGTTAGTATTTTGTCTGTGCCTCCAGAAAACAGCTACATGCCTAGCTGAATGTAAGTAATTGACAGCTTTATGGCTGCAAAGTTCTCAAGTACTATGCTTACACACAGATCAGACTCACATGAAGAAGAGCAAAGCAGGTAGATGATGACAAAATTCAATGCAGAACAGCACAATCTTCCTTTTCAGACTCAGTGAACAGAGAGGCAAATCTAGCTGCTTAGACTGTTCTATGTGAATGCACTTACATACCTTTAGGCCAAAAGCATAAACAACTGCCAGGATATAAAGAAACTCTGTAGAATTGCTACAGCCTGAAACTTAGAATTCTGTTCATATTTCAAGAGCTTGTTCTTCCAACGTACCAGAACTCATCTTTTCTGAAAGGTTCAGCCCTGTCTGAAGCAGGATCTGTATTTTTTCCATCTTTGGGGACCTAAAGGAGAATTCTGTTCTGAGCAGTTACATTTCTCTCATCTCAGAGGGCTTCCTCTAGGAGGACTCACACACAGCATGGTTAATTCAGTTACACGCAAGGTACGCTCTGGCCTTGCTGCACACAAGCAAAGGCATCACACAAGAGCAGCCTGATGAATGCATGTTTCCTAAGTACTGTGAAGTATTGCAGTAGGAGCAGTGTATTTCTGAGCACCTGGAAGTGTTTGCTGTAATTCAGAAGCTGATTTCCACCCCTCAAAGTGTACCACTCTGGTCTATGAGCTCATCTGGTGGACAATGCACAGCATGCTAGAAGATCTTCCATTGCTTTTAAATGCCACAGTCAGTCTCATGCAATCAGTTCTGTGTGGTACTAACGAACTGAAATAAGGCTTTTCATTCAATTCTGCTTGGTTTTTCTGCACTCATATGCAGCTCACCACCAGGAGTGTTTTTCTAAGAGGCCAATGAATAAAAGTTTGGTCCACAAAATCTTAACTGTTATAGTCCAAGCCTGTAATCAATGAAAAACTCAAATTAACTCCTAAGAAAATACCTGGTACCGATTACAGGAAAAGCAGTAATTAGGTACAAAAATTCCTATTACAGTCTACCAGTGTAGAAGACTAATGTTTCATTCATCCTTACAGCTCTGCCTGAGTAAGTGCTACCATTCATAACCGTTCTGGTGAGCATTTCAATAAACTTCTATTCCTTTTGTCCAAGTGAAGAGAATCGATTGCTTGAAGAGTACTAATACATATGCCATGAGGCAAGCTAAAATGCAGTGTTTTTCTCAATCATTTTCACTACTAGACTGAATCTAGCCAAGACAGAAGCCCTGAACTGTTGTTTATATTTACCTGTTCCTTTCTAATTTTCCTAGTTGTACTATTTATAGGCTTATTTGGTAATTAAACTCAATAGTGTTTCTTGTCTGCTTAGTGCAAACAATTTTCATATGATAATTACACGGTTCCTTCAGTGAGTCTGTAAGGGATATCTCAAATATAAAAGATTCCAAGGCTCTATTAAATTACAAGGTCTGGAATCGGGAGGGAAGCAAAGGTATTCTGGCACTAAAAACGATTGTATTTAGGAAAAAGCAGCTTTTAACTCTCTATGAAAACCTTCTATTCCTTGCAATGATGCTGATTTGGTATTCACAGAATAAAGCAAGATTTACCATTATGTACCAAAAACTTTCTCAGAGTTAAAATTTGCAAACAGACAGCTCTGCAATCTGCAGTACTCCTCTCTTGACACTTTGCAAAATCTCAATCAGCATTCTAGAAACTACCTCCTTTTCATCAAGTACCAAGTCAAATCCGTGTTTTGGACCCACACGAGTCATATGATAACCCTTGAAGTATCATCCAGCAACACCCAGCTTTGCAGGACTTGAGGTAAGGACACAAACACAAACACAGATCTGCAAAAAGTCTCCACTTGCTGGGAAACTGAACCCAGAATTCATTTCTCATAACCAAGTAAGGGAAGAGCCATACCTGAGAAGCTTTTTCCTTAGCTCTTCCATATAAGAAAAGCCTCAGAGATTCCCTAAGGTTTCCAGAACACACCTCTAGAGGGCGATTTAAGACCCTCCTTCAAATTTATCGGGTGACACTCCCAGACCCTTAGCCCCGTCTAAAGCACATGCATCACCTGGATAGATGGACCATTACTAAGACTTCTATTATTTTAAGGATGCAATTGAGATGCATCTTGGTACAAAGGAACATTTCATCGAAATTAGCATTATGGTTTTAACTGGCTTTTCCTCCTAGGCCTGGCCACTTGCTGCCTATGACAGATATTACTGCCTGGGTCTTGCTGTTCCCATCACGACACGGAATGTATTTGACTTCTGGCTGTTCTCTGATGTTGAGTGCAAGAGCTGCAAGTCATGTTCGATGCCAAGTGTTGTAAGTGTCTGAAATAAGCTTCGGGAAATCACCACTGTGCCACAGGCATGGTAGGTACTTACTAACCCTGAGCGTGACATTATGCTCAGTAATTCAGAGCTCCCCAGCCATCCGTGGTCTTTTCCAACCATTAAATGTGTGTGTACCTTGTCGCAGAAGAACTGCTGTCATTCTGCTGCTTTCAGCCCCACCTCTCTTCCCTTTCTTCATCTTTCCATAAAGATAAACTTACAGTTATGGTGACTTCCCTGACATTTTCCACAGTCTTTTCCCTTCAATACTTAGATTAAAACCTACCTTGTCCTGAAGGATTTGCTGCCATTCTTCAATTTTCAGCCCTTGTTTTATTCAGCTGGAGTTCAAATCTTTTAACCCCCACAAATATCTGCAAAACAGGCACAAGATAAACATACTCCTTTAATGGAAGAGCTTGGATTTCAATCTGTTAGGGACTTCATAAATATGGCAACTGTTAGAAAGCACAAGATGAACACAACATTTGTGTTGCTGAAAACGTCTTATACAGTTTATATTGTTCTTGTTGGGTTGAAATATCAAGGGTTGTAATCAATCCTTGCTTTCAGATTCTAGTAATTTCTATTAGTAGTTATTTCTCATAATTTCTATTCTAGTAAAAATAACTTTTAGAGTCATACACCCATTTTCCCAGCTGAACTTCTTCCTGACAAGATACGTCAGACTACACTTGAGAATCACATCAAACCTTTGTAGTCCTTAAAAGCTGAAGCCTTGGAAGACCTCAGTTTAGACTCTAACTGAAGAAAAACTCATTGTTTGAGGAGAGGCAATTTAAATCCCAGATACAAGGCCAGCCAAAGTTGGCTGCAGCTGTGGCAAAACAAAGCAGGAGGCCTGCTCCGCGGCCATACGTCACCTCGGGCCACCATCAACTTCTGTTTCCATCAAGGTGCCAGGCTGTAAAGTGCAGTGGCGAAGAGCTCTGGCTCAGCCAGGCGGAGCCGAGGGACGGGAACGCTGAATCCTGCAGGAAACGTGAATCAGAAGTCACAGTCAGACTTCCACAGGAGATCGGCCACTATTACGCCCTGGACTTGTGGGTCCCTGAGCAGCAACGCTGCAATGAATTAATAACTCAATGACAGTATTAATTAAACGCAGTGACAGCGGTCGGGACGGGTTTCTCCAAGAGCCATGGATGGCCTGACCCACTGCCGCCGCTGCCCGCCTCCCCCCGCACACGGCTCGGGAATGGGCTCTCCCGCTCGCCTTTTCCCTCCCGCCCACAATGGATCGATAGACACTCCGGCTCTCCCCGGCCCGGCGGCGATGCTCCGCCCCAGCCCGGCCGGCCCGGCCCGAGCCCCTGCAGTCCCGCCCGCCACCCACCTGCCCGAGGGCTCGGGGCTCCGG
>QWTY01002429.1:7804-22404 GCA_008033365.1 Pseudorectes ferrugineus
TGGTCCTCATTTCTAATAATGAGTGCACTTCATTTCTAATTATTAGGGAATTGTGGTGACCTGTCTCATTTGCTTCCAATGAGCTGGAGGGAGATAAATAGAAACAGACTTCACAAAAACCCAGAATGTTAAAATCGCTGTTAAATTATTCACTGTATCAAACGAGATGAAGTCCCAGAATAAAATCTGTGAAAACTGTACTTTGGTTTGTAAAGCCTTATTATTGTAGGGTTAAGAAGGAATTCTCCGTCTTAACATTTAATTAAACTTAATGGGAAATGTTTAATTAAATTAAGAAACGTGAGAAAATTCCCTTAGGCAACAAGATCTGTGATTACAGTGTACAGTAAGCCCAAACAAGGCTTAACATACTGTAGGGCACGCAAGGCCAAAGCCTCTGGACTATTTTTAACATGTTGCAGAACATTGGTAATTACAAATAGGAAGTGTTAAATATAATCATGCCAGGTTCACATGGGGAATCTCATAAAATAATAACTGAACAGCTTCTGCTACTACAGGGTGGTGCATGCTCAGTTTTAGGAAAACACCGGGCTACATCATTAGCATCTGGATTCAGATTTTGGGAGCCTGGAATTACTGGATAGTAAGAACAACAGAGGAGGCCTGCCATTATCATGAACAAAACAGATCCAAACAGAGAGTCCACTAGCTTCCCAACATTCAGGTCCATCTCTTACAACTAAGCAGGTTCTATATTTCAACTTTATGATTTCCTATAGTGAAGACTATATGTACATTAGACATAAAAATGCCTAATAACTGTGAGATGAAAAGGAAATTGCGAAATGTTCGTAAAGCAGTTTAGGATCCAAAATGAAAAGGAGATATTAAAGTACCCATAAGAAAACCTAAGCAAGCATATTATAAACAGACAAATTTATAACAAAATCAATAGTAAACAGAAAATTTACAGATAAAAAGGGCTGACCAAAAATTCCTTGTGTTCCCCTTGGGTCAAATAGGTAAGTTTCCCCTGATATAAGCTGATATAGCCTCACTAACACTACAGCTTTCTGTCCTCCAGTCCTGTGGATTCCATACAGACCCAATGTCATCTCATCTTCACCCTGGTACTTGCTGAAATCACCTGGGAGCCACTAATTTCTGTGATGACTGAAACCACCAAGAAGTAAAAAACCCAACCCAACCAAAAGTATAACCAAAACCTAATCAAAACATTTACCCAGGCTAATATACATTTAGCACAGAGATGATCAAAGATTTGTATCCCACTGAAACCCTGTACAAACTAGTGCTCTACAAACTAGGAAAGTATTGCCAAGGAAAGCTATTGCAAGGAATCCCTTGGTCTTTTAAGGGCAATCATTCATCTCTCCTTTCATCAGATTTCTTCCTTCCCTGTCATTTCACAAGTACTCATAAATCACCACAACATCAACCAAGACCCCTACTGTACTAAATGCAGAGATAATAAAAGGAAGAGCATTTTAATAAGACACATAATTATGCTGTATTGTAAAATTCCTGAAAACTCTTATGAATTTTTTTCATTTGCTCATCTTCCTCCTGTGATCTGTTTGGGGTTTGGATTTGGCGTTTTTGGCTTCTTTCCCTAAACAGTCTGCTAGAAGGGCCTCCCAACTCTGGGAACTACGTTTTTGATATAGGAACCTATTTAGCACCAGTTCCTCAGCATGAAGTGCTAAGGGCAGCTGACAGTGCATGAAGGCACCTAACTCAAATGGACAAATCTCCAGAATGATGAGTTCCTGTCAGTTCCTTTTGGATGGATAAATAGAGGTGAAGCATGTGGAATATCTGAAGACAGAAAGAATTTTGTAAGTGTTTTTGATTATCTAGTTCTGTCTTCTTTTTCCACCTCCTTTTCTGGTTTTCTGCCTACTTGGTTTTTTTTCTTCAGTGCAGTATGTAAATGAAAGAGATGTTAAAGCAGTAAGGATACATTCAGGTTTCAAAAGTACTTCATTTAAAACGCAGTAGATTGTGTTTGCAGGGGGAAAAAATATCTGTCATCTTTAAACAAGAGTTTGCAATCATCATCTCTGGTTAAAACCTTACACTGAAGAGTTACTTGAATGTACAATAAGCAGGTACAGTTATTTTGTAACAATAAGAAGAGGGAGAATTAAATTAAGCGCCTGCCTCCAGCAAAAAGATCCTAAAGTAGCACAATTTTCTGTAGAATTACAGCAGTTGCAGCACAAACTGTGCTACTCAAAAGAACAGATTTGCTTTTTCAGTTTTTAAATAAAAACATAATCATTTGTGTTCTTCACCTGGACAGAGTCTGTACTCTTCATTCTTTTGTCCTCATCCTAGCCCACACTCAAATAGGAGGAAAAGCATAAATGCCTCGTGAACTTGGGACAATATGGTATCAAGATCTCAGAATGTCCTGCAAAAGCCTGCTGGGTTTCAGCGTGCAGTAATACTTGAATGACAAACTTGCTTCACCCTCAGAAACTCTGTCTCAGCTATAAAGTCCCAGGAGCAAAAAAAAAAAATTAACAAGCCCATCAAGTGTATTAAGGATATTTGGTATCTCCAGATCCTTCGGGCTTGTAGGATCTCATCAAAACACACTGCGCAAGGTGGCTTTGTCAAACCATCACTTACTTAAAGCCAGACACCGTTAAAACACTACAGTTTGGGCCCCCAAAGCTCTGCAGTCCCCTGTCCACATCAGGGGCACCGTGTGTGTGTTTTTAGGGTGCAGTCAGACCCCTCAGACACAGTGCAGGGTTACATGACATGTAAAGCAGAACAAGTTTTCCACAGGTTTCCACAGCACAAACCTGAGTTTGCCGCCATCGCTTTCGGCAGCCTTCTCTTTGCCTCACGTATTCCACCATCGTATTCTGTGACTTGCTACACAGACCTAACGAGCAGAAAGCAACCCACCCTCCCACCAAAACATAAACAGTCAGGGGTGCAAGGATTGTGTGTAACAGATTGTCAGCCTCCATGTCCTTCCTGCCTTCTGTACCCGCATGCCATAGCTAAATGTTACGTTTGAGACATTGTGCCAAAACTTATGGAACTGATACATTATTCTACTGAAACAACATTAAGACAGCCTTAATGGTTCAGGACACCTTTGGAGCATTGTGCTGGCTGGAAAATCATGACCCAGTCTCAGCTTTTAGCTCATTTCATATCATCTCCCCTGCATTAGTGAGTTTAAAATGTACTTATTGTTCCAGCTGGAACTGGAGAATTGCTGCTACTTCTTGTCATGCAAACACTGAAGTCTAAGTCATGGTAAAGTCTAGTCCAAACACATCCCTCATTAAAATGCTCTTATTTCCATTACCTTTAATAGGGATCAGATTCATGGAAGGGTGAGGTCTTGTCTCATGGCAGTGTGGGGCTTCTGAAAAGACAGGAGAAAGCAGCAGCATCTTTGTATGAGGAGAGGTCTGTGCCTTGCCTCATAAAACCTTGGGCTTCTAAAGTATTAACTTTCCTTGACAGTATATTTCCGGTTTGTGCAGCTTTAAGCTTAACTGTCTGTCAGAAAATTATATAAATCTGATTGCCCCTGTCAGAGCCAGATCTGCTTTAGCTCTCAAGACTTCCCATAAATGATGCTACTTATCCTTTAGAGATGGAAATGGTGCACTGGCAGTACAACAAGCATCTCATTATGGAGCCTGATGCAGTTCGTGCTGGTTTTGCACAACACGGCATTCACTTGGGAACACAATAACAGCACAAGAGGCAGCAACAGCCACCCAGCACTCAGGGGAGTGGACCTGTGTGTGGTCAGGAACCATGGAAGGCAGGGGTGAGAGATTGCTGAAAGGCCCAGTTTGACCAGACAACTGTCACTGTAAACCCAGAACAGCTCCACCTGCTTAAATAAGGCAAATTCCTGGAGAGGGATCAGCTGGACCAAAGCACATTCCCATGGTGGCCATGACACAAACCATGGCCCTTCCAGCTGCTAGGCCTGGAAAAGACCTCCACATGTTGGCTGGCACCATTTTTGCTCTGCAGCAGGATCAGATTGATGGAATATTTGTCTTTCCAAGTAAAGTCAAGGCATGCTCGAGCATGTACATACATCACGCTAGGAGTGTGCCTCCTTCCTTTTTACTGTGTTCAGCACTGTATTGGCAGCTCTTGGGTACAGGAACAACTCAGTACCTGGCCCTTCACTTCTTCCCCCATCCTCTTCACAAAAAAAAAAGAGCAGGGTTCCAAATTAATCTAACTGGCCCAGGAAGGTGCAGTTAACTCTCCTGCCTCTGAGCCAAATGTTTATATATCTTCTCACAGAAAATTTGGAAGATTTCTGTGGTCTCTGGCAGGGAACATCCCAGTTCATATTATAAAGACAGAGTCAAGAGGGAAAAAATAGCAAGACAAGATCTAGAGTAGATTCGTGCAGAATTTTCCATTTGTTTCACCAAAACATTCAACAAATGTTTCAATTAAGGTTCAAATTATTTCTTTTTTTCCCCAATGAGATCTTACTTAGGTCCTGTTGCACATATATGTTTTGACAGCCTTTAAGGAAAGAACCTGATGTTACATTGCTACAGGTTCTCAAATATTAGTTTATATAGGCCCCACAAATTAAAAAATCTTGGTAAAAAGATGATTGAGGGACCTATGAAAGCAGAATGATTAACTGCAAGACTTCTTGACTGATGTTTCTGAGGTTTTTTCAGGTTTGCCTTGTCAGAGGGACCATTACATACGAGAAGAGTCCTTTAAACAAACCAGTAAGTGACGAGAATTGCAACACTGATAACCATTCTATGAAAGTTTCTTCCTAGGAATAAAAATAACGTTCGTTTTTATCACATGCTGTGTTTTTTTAGCATAATTTTCCATCTTTGAGCAATGACTTGGGTATAAAATAAAACTGCTAATTTGCTACACTCGAGTTTTCACTCTCACAACTGCTGTGCTTTAAGCCATATTTGCTGAAACCTGTATTTTGCATTTGCCTCAGAAGTACTGCAAGGTATTACTGTACTGTTTCTGAGGGCTGTAAGTGCTCAAAAATGGTTAAGGTCCCCCAGTGACAAGCAATACCACATGAATTCTCCACACGCTGGCAGAGCATCTGCTAAAACCAATTAGGTCATTACTCAATTTCTCAATCTTTTCTTTAAGATGAGAGAAAAAATATAAACCCTAAAATTTACCCTTTTATTCCAATAAAGCCAACTCTTTTAGCATATAAACCCAGTGAACTTATTGGAATGACGTCTGTCAACAAAACCTTTACATTAAAACAAGAATAAATAACATCAAGGTGGCATGTAGTTGGGAGAATGTCTGGGTGTTTCATCTCAAGACTACTCTACTCATTTTGAGCAGGTTCTTGGACTCATTTCAGGCTGTATTTAATCCTGTAAATCCTAGTGCATTCGAGTGTAATAACACTGAAACCTTGATTGTTATCTGCATCTCATTTCTCCACCTTAATTTAGGTCTAAAAATAATAGTTTAGAGCCTTAACAGCTCAAATATTTCCCCATTAGCAAAAAGCTAATTCCTGAGCTCATTCCAGGGGCAATTAAGCTGGAAAAGCAATTAAGGTTTCAGAAATCCCTGACAGTAGGAAAGGTTCAACCTAATATCCACAAGTACATGAAAACAAAACATATTTTAGGGTTATTAGAAAAATATGGCCTCAGACTGTGGCCAAGAGCTCACAAAAGCAGATTTATTATTAGCCTTGCTGTGGGAAGCGTGTTTCCACCTCAGGTGTCAAGTAGGTCCTGGAAAGCAAACTGTCAGCTCAGTGCTGAGTTAGCCCATGCCACAAGGTCAGCTGAGGAAATTTCTTGCTCAAGAGCAGCCCTTTAAATGGCCTGTGAATTGCCTAAACCATCCATTTAGCTCAGGCTGTGCAACCTGCCCAAGAGCTCCTATCCTTTTGCAAAGCCACCCTACAGAGGATCCCTTCTTCAAAAGGTCTTGCTAATGGCAGAAGCTTTTGGTCCTTAGACCCACCATCATCACCAGCTAAGCTGCACCATGTGCAGATTCTGGGGTTTTGCCAGTTCCTCCCACTCTTAATTACTCACATGCTCCTTCTCCCTGAGAAGGATGAAAAAGGAGGGCTAGGAGGAAGACTGGAACAGAAATGGGTGGGGTTTATGTCAGAAAGGTAAGCTGTGTTCCAATAGTCATCTGCATGATTGAAGAGGTAGGGAGCAGAAATATGAGGTTTACAGGAAAGTCCTTGGGCACCTCACACAAAAGGAATTTTTTTTTTCCCCTGAATTTTCTGACATCTACACACAAAGTAATGGACCTTCAACCTCGTGTACACTTCCTCACCAGTCTGCCTAAAATAAATTTGAAGGCTGGAGTCAACTAAACCCCCTTTCCTTGAACCTCGCAGTCAGTCTGAACTTTCAAGGTAAACTGAGATGGCCACGTGAGTGAGCTTTCTTGAAAGAGTGTCAGTATTTCCCACAAGCAGTCAGACTGAGAAACCAGTGAAATATGCTCTGCTCAGCACTTTTGCCCTTCTGTCGTAGGTTCCAGCCAGCCCCTGGAAGGGCAGGTACAAACACCAACAAATCAAAACCAGAAAAAGGAGAGCAGTTTTGGAATTCAGCTACAAGTGGTGGAACAGTTACAAAGCACAGGCTACAGAGGCATGTAAGATCAAGAACTCCTCATAATGAATGCTTGACACATCACAAAAACAAAGTGAGGAAGTGTATCCCAACCCAAATCGCTCAGCAGTTCAGAAAACCCAAGTGTGTGAGAAGAGAAGAATACTTGCAAGAGGGGTGGTTGGTTTTGGTGGTTGGTTTCTTTGGGTTTTTTAATCAACAAAAAAAGCCACAAGTCCCAAAACATGTGCTGTTGGTGTCAGTACTTGCTGGTGGTTCTCTCTGACCAGAATCTGACCCAAGCCTACCAGTATTTTCCCTGGATGTCATGCTGCCGCAATTTTCACATTGCTGATGCCATAGTTCCCTTATTGGCTCCAAGCCTGCTAAAGGCCCCTCCAGGACTAGGCAGTTATCATCTAAAAATAATCATCCCCAGCATGCACCCGTGCATCGAGCCATGTTATAGCACATTGCAGAGAAAGGAGATGCCATCTGTGAACCCAAGCCAGTTTATGCCAGCTGAACCTCCAACACAACCACGACTCCCCGTCCCAAAACATGACTCTTGGCACCCTGTGCTGCAGGGTTTCCTTTGCAGCACTCATTACAAACAGTATTTAAAAACAGAAGAGAAAAGCTCATAGCCTAGTTGATAGCATATAACAAATTAGTTGTGCTTTTAATCTTCTTACATCTTTTCTAATTCAGGAATCTTTGCTCCTGGCACTGTTGCGCACAGATTTAAAATGTTCAAACACATGCACGTGCCATCTCTCCTCATCTTGTTTTCAGCTAAACTGCAGTTTTCCCATACCTATCAGCTTCAGAAACACAATCAGCAGGAAGGCACCTCCATGCTCTCCTCACAGGAATAAAGATGTTTGAACAGCTCCTGGGTATGCATGGGTGACCAAGAAGTGCAGATTGTGTTGTCACTTTTGCTCAAGTCAAGTTCCATAGAAATGACTTGAATGAAGACGCCAGCCTGCTTGGCAAGGATAATAAAATTGATGAATAATGATACATCTTCTGTGATAGCAATTTCATTCACTGAACAGATCTGACAGTACAGTGAGGTTATTATGCATTATTTTTAGTACTAGAAATCAATAGCACTATTGTCCTTTTCAGTTCAATTTGATTTAGATGAAGCTCAGTGTGCAGAAAATAATGAGGAACACTGCCTCATATTAAATGGAAACAGAAATCATGTTCTTAGCAGGGTGTGTTTTATGATAAGGTGATTGTTCTGTGAACAGCTTCTTATTTCAATATTTTGGATGTTTAAATAAAGTGTGTGCTCAAGACAGATGGAAATCTTCTAGGAAATATATTTCCCCTGCACAAAGATGACAAATTCTTCTGTGAGGAGAGCTACTGTCAATATGGTTCTCAAGGGCTTCCTGTGGAGAAGATGGACACCGAAATCATGAGGGAGGAAGGCTCCACTGGAGAATAATTGTGTGATGTGAACATCTTTTCTAGCTTAAGCTAGAGTTCCTTGTTCTAGCAATGGCTTGAGCCCGGGGCTTCCATCATGGGAACGCGTACCCCAGTCTATCCTAGTGCCTCATTCTCGGTGAAGAACTTTGCAGAGCTGTCATTTTATTTTACTGAAGAATGGATTTTTTCACATAATCTTTTAAATGTCAAAAATTTTTGCAAGAGAGAAAAACCACTTTCTCCTAATCAAGGGAAGCAGCAGGACAAATTTTCCTTAGAGAGCTCTGTCAGAGGACTTCAGTTTTCATCTGTTGATGCAAGCAGCTAAAAAGGTCACAGTTCCACCCCCCACAAAAAAATGCAGGTTGCCTCCTTTTCTCTTGTGAACAAAATAGATACAGTGTCTTTGTACTGTAATGCTGGGTGACAAATTGCCCAATCATGCCCGGTTTCTCCCAAGTGCTAGATCTGCTTGCCTCCTACTCAGGCTTTGCTCCTGCCATTTTTGAAACTGCACCTGTGCTGTACAAAAATCTGCTCTGCATGAAAAACAGATGAATGAGAGGCCTCCTGGTGATGATTACACTGATATGGTGCCTATTCCATTAAATATATTTATTAAATTAATTAAATGACAATAATAGCCCCCTGCCCCACTGTGCATTCCTTTAGAGCTGCAAATGATTTTCCAGCTTCTCCACCTGCATTTATAAAGACCCAAGGGAGCCTGTTGACATCTGAGGACACGTGGAAGAGTGGCAGGACACGCAATGCTTCTGTCAGAAGCTAGCTGAATGTGTACACCCTTCTGTGAGTGAGATACCATGCCACTTCAACAGGGTCTCCCAGCAATATACAAAAATTTGACCTCTTCTGTCCATGCAGCCCAGTCAGAATAGCAAGAGGTGGTTCTAGTCCATGAGTTCTGCCAAAGAGAGCATGTGGGGATTTCCACTTTGAAGTAGCTGGAAAAGGAATAAAAGCTGCGGCCAGAGTTAAAACTAGGCTGGCGCCTTGCATTCAGGGCTCACCTGGAAGCCATTCAGCGTGAGCTGCAGCACTCATTTCTTGTGTTAAAGAAGCAGACAATAAAGACCCCTTGTGCCAGCAGATGGCACTCGGTTAATGACCTACACACACTTATGAGCCAATTCTGCAGTATTCTGCACAATTTCTGCAGTAAATAGAGAGCCTGCAGCTCTTTCTTTCTTCTCTATGGAAAAGGCAGAATTTTGTTGACAGAAGACACCCAGCCCCATCCCTAGACCCTTTGCTTCACATATAAGTGAAGTTCAGCTCCTCTCTGTACTGACCTAACCTCTGCTGGCTGATGTTCATCCTGCCCATCTGCAGCCACTCCTAGGCGCAGACAGGGAGGATAACTCCCTGCTTACCAGCCATCCCCCTCCTCACATATTCATCTGCAGCACACAACTGTTGCAGGACCATTTTGCCTTGGAGACAAACAGAAGGGTGGGCAGGTTGGACTTGAGGAAGAAGTTGGACAATTACTGTTCAAAGGAGAAGGTGGCAACTTGCAGAAAAACTCTCTCCTAGACACGAAACTCATCTGAAGAAAATCTTGCTTCTAAGAGCAAAGCAAGGTGCTGTAAGTTTTGAGTTACACGTGGCCACCACTCAACACCAGCACACCCTGAAACCTCCATCTCTCTTTTGCAAAAACCCAGGCCCCACACACCAGCAGTGCAACATCTTGGCAAGGCACTTTCTTACTGGACCAAGCATGATCTCCAATAAGATTTCGGTTCTGCCACGCAGATTCAGAACAAAACAGCTGATCCTTTTGAAAACATGAGACAAAGTGAGCTCTTCACTAAAAAAAAAAAAAAATAAATTAGCTTTGCAACAGACATTCTCTTCAATAAAATTGTCAGTTCTACGAAGGCTTTTCTCAGACACTCAGCACACTGTTGAAGGGCAACTTCATGGCAATTTTAATTCACAGAGACACTGTACCTGCAACATGACTATATTCTTGCTGACATCATCCTAATCAAGACCACTTCTTCCCTCCTAAGAGGCAGCCTTGACTGTGGGCACCACTGGATGCTTTCAAACAGAAGACATTTCCTCTGAAAGCAGCATTCCTGTGTCACAGAATAGCAGACATCTCACTTGTTTGCTTACACCTTTCTCCTTTGGATTAGAAGGTAGCAAAGGATCCTCCTTCACTTTGATCCCATTTTGCTATAGTATCATGCTTTAAATGACTTTTGTGTTAAGTATGTAGGACAGGAGAAAAAAAAATAAAAAAGAAGAATGAAAGAATGCTCTTGGAAAATAGGACACCATGAGTGCCTCCACTAGAATGAATATAAACTAGACACCCAGAGGCAAGAGGGGGTGACAGTTTCCACATGCTCATGCTTTTTTTGGTTATCCCAATAAATAGCCTCACTTTGATATCCTGCCCAAGCTGAGGTGCCCAATAACAGACTGCAAGCTGCATCCCATCAATTATGACAGCTAAATTCTCCTTTAAGGAATATTATTCACAGAACACAACTCGGGGCACACAGAGCTGAAATTCCAGGTCTGTCATAAAAGGATGAGACAGTTTATTGATTTCTCAGTTTGGAAAAAGCCAGCCTCCAACCAGAAAGCTGATTTTTCTCCATCAGAGACCGAAAACACTTACTTCTGGTAGCTATAAAGCATTCAAGTAATGAGGCTTCAGGCTGCATTACCAAACAAAATCCATTAAATGGTACACTTAATACAGCATAAAAAATGCATATGCATTCAAATGAAGTTTAACAAAAATCTAACCCACTTGGAGTAACTGAAATTTTGCTAAAGCTTTAATAGAGCTTGAATTTATTCAGTCCAAGTCAGTGAAAAGCTGAAAACAATGTTGTTTAGAGCAGGAATGAAAAACTTTTTCCATTAGACAGCAGGTGCCTATTCGAATTTTCCACTCCTGTGAATATATGATTTATGGTTGGAGTGACAGATTCAAAATCTGGCCTGGAGAGTGACTGCTGTATATGAATTCCACTTTGTGGAAGTAACTTCAAATTCTACGTACTGGCAAAGGCTCTCCCCCTCCCTCAGTCTGCCTTCTGTGCATGTGTAAAATGCCCTCTAATGAGCACAGATTAGATCACAAGCTGAGCATGTCAACAGCAAAATTGTTGTGCAAAGGCAAATGTCTAAGACAGAAAAAGGAGACAAGTCTCTATGGTGCAAAACCTTATCCTTCCTCCCTGCTCCACACAGGTTTTAGGACTGTGTCTACTTTTAGGAGCTATAATGCAAGAAAGCTTGTCACCAATATCAAGCAATCCAAAATAAGTTATTAAAATCAAGAGTTGGAAAACTTGCATAGAAATATACACAAAATGCCACAACTGTCAGTAATATAATATCCACAGGTATTTTAGTAAAAAGCTATTTTTCCACACGCATTTTTCCATAAGCATGAGCATAAAAAGTGATAAGCCAAAATTTCGGACAATATTTTTATACGTAAATGTGAGCTCATTTAAAAAAATATATATATTTAAAACCTCTGCAGCTGCCCATAAGCACACAAGTGCTTAAGCATTCAGAAAAAGACAAATATTAATTGAACATCACTATGAAACATTGCAGTGGACCATGCTGCTGTGAAAAACACAAAGAGCTGGCAAATACAAAGAGAACTCCTTCTGGTGTCCAAATAAGATCTTTGGATTCCAGTTCCCATTTCTGGATAAGTTACTGCTTTTTCCTGTGTAACTGTGTGGCTTTGTCTTTGAGGTACACGATAGGGCAGGCGCTTTGTAAACACAAGAGACCACAAACCCCAGGTGTTTTTACAACTGCTTCTGCAGCTGTGCAAGCTGCACAGAAGTGGTTGGTCGAACCTCAAATCCTGGAGCAGTTTCAACCTTATTTTCTCTAAGAGCTGCTTTTCACCTCTTACTTGCTATTGATTTTGAGTGACCTCAGTGTCCATTTGTGAAAGAGCAATGATGCCTCTCATCCCACACCCATTTGAAATGGCTGATATCAGCAGGCTTTATACAACTGTAAAGCAGATACATGGCTGTGCGCTTTTATTTGTGGATTTGTGCATTCAACCAAGTGGCTTTTCATGGCTTCATAATGCCCCTCTCAAAAATTCTTTGGGACTGTTTGACTGTAAAGCTAAAAAGCAGAGTAATTTGTATAGACCTCTGGACAGTGTCAGAGTGATTAACAGTGCCTGGGTGCAGCAGACAGCTGCTACTGAGAAAATGGACCTTGGTGGTGAAGCTGACTGCATCCAGGTTTTCGGAACCCCTTGGCCACCCCTAAGGTATAATTGGGATAAAGGTACCTTTATCCTCTCAAGTAGCATTGTCTTTGGCCTCCCCCTGCCAAGCAGCATCCTCTTTCCCCAGCTTCCCTCCATTTTCCAAGCAGCATCAAGCTGAGAGGGGCTGTTCTGCCATCCACAGCTGGCCCATCTACCCCCCTGAGGCAGCAGCAGTGCAGCTTTAGGCAAGCAGCTTCAGCAGAAAGAATCTGGGGCTTGTGGTGGTTTAACACCAGCTGGCAGCTGGTACCATGCAGCTGCTTCTCGCTCTCCCCTCACATGCGCCAGTGGGGAGGAGGATCAGAAAGAAAAGGTAAATCTTATGGGGGGAGATAAGAAAAATTTAACCAGGACTCCAGGCAATGTCTCCCATAAATTCTCCCCTGACATTCTGCCCATAATGGAAGCAACACATAGGAGGGATACCCCCTGTAAGTGGCTTGTAGGAGCACAATGAACTGGGGTTTGGTTTAT
The DNA here is from genome assembly GCA_008033365.1 of Pseudorectes ferrugineus. NCBI lineage: Eukaryota > Metazoa > Chordata > Aves > Passeriformes > Pseudorectes > Pseudorectes ferrugineus. The sequence continues at coordinate 20,621 of QWTY01002429.1, forward strand.
GAAACCTTTTAAATTATTCGCTGAAATGTTCCTATTCCCTGCCTTCACTGGCTGTAGGACAGAGCCCTAAATCCATACAAGTTACCCCACATGGGCAGTTCTGAAAATGTTTTGTTTGCTAAATCTCTCTAATAAATGGCTTATTTCCCTTGTCCCACCACACAGTAGAGATATGCTTTTTCTCTTAGTAGGTCAGGCCAAAAGGCTTGGATAGTAAGTTTGTCAGAAACCACTGACTTGCAATCTTCCTTGCTGAAGGTTATTTGTACCCGCTGAATGCAATGTCCATGCTGCAAAATTTGACAGACGAAACCTGTTATGTTGACTTTTTAAAATGAGTTTTCTAGAAGAGGTTGAGCAAGCAAAGAGGCACTTAAATTAGCACTTCACTGAGCTAATATACTACAATTTTACCGAGGTAATTAAAGACAGAACAATCTGATGATCACATTAAGGTCATGAGTAAAATCAAATCAATACATCAAGAAGTTCAAGTGATGAAATCATCAATAGATCAGGATGTAAAATCTAACAACACATATTGCAGTAAATGTCAACTTTTTTGTTCAAATCTTCCTTTGGAAGAGGGCATAAAACAAATTTCTTCCTAGTTTGAAGCCTCAACCCCACCTTCAGCATGAAGTGCACTGACCTGACTGAGGAAAAGCACAGATGGATGAACGCTTATGTCCTACAACGTGACTTCAATGTTAGTTCTGGTATAATGTCCTTGCAAGCAGCTTTAAGCAAGCGCCACGTTTTAGACACTTTTCTGCCTCCTCTCATTCCCTGACCTGATTCCAGGAAGTGTGCTGGAGTGCTGTATCCTTGTGGATGGATTCTTTTATAATTCTAGCCAAGCCAAGAGAAATAACTTGTTCCACTAAACTCATCTAGACAATTGCAAAGAACATCTGTGATAAAAGAATGGCCATACTCTAACTTCTACTATGTTTATCTCAAAACAATTTCTCTCTACCTTAACAACTGATTTTTTGTCCTGCCCTTACACCTGGCCTGCCAGACATATGTCCATGACTAAATTACGCTTTGGATAATATCTAGGAGGAGCTCTCTTAAATACATCTCTATCCTGGGAGTTCTGTTACCCCCTACCCAATCTCTCCTCTCTTCTTCCCTAAGGGATCAAGATACCTTTAGGGATACAGACAACATTCATTTTATCTTCTTCTGATGCATGGGATAGACTGTCCATTCTTTCCAATAAAAGTGAGGGATAATTATTTTCTTCTTTGGTACCACAACAAGGGATTTTAAATCATACACAGAAGGAGTTTTGGGTAGCACTGCTTTTTAACACAGTAAAATCCACCACTAATTAGGTCACAGGACACCACTCGAGCCAGTGAGCTGATAGCAGGTGCCAGTCCCAGAAACACACACCTTGCTCAGGCTCTGTTTTGTTCCATCAGCACCTCCGTAGCAGTGGGACTCTTAGGAATGTAACCAGGAATGTGACAACAACAGACTGTTACACACAGAAAGGGCTCAAAAAGACTCACAAAAGCTTCAAAAGACTCAAAAAAAGGAGCCCACAGCCACCAGGATGTGAAAGGAGTCCAGCCAGCCACCAGCTATTGAACCACCTAGAAGGCACAAGCAGTGATAGTTTGACTGTCTGTAGGGACATTCCCCACTGTGAACTTTCACCCTGGGACAGATCTTGGATCTACCATTTTCTCTCACTTTTCCAGGCAAAGGGTATCATAGTTTATGAGTTACCACAGAAGTAAAAGTAAAACCTTGCTAGCAATGATTTTATG